>OMPJ01039636.1:0-17142 GCA_900312935.1 Carapus acus | reverse complement strand
GAATGGCGGGTTTGTCCTGAACTGTCCCACTCTGGTCCGCAGGGGGAGTTTGTGGAGGACGGCACAGAGACACACTTCACGCTTGGGGACCACGATTGCTGCGTTAAGGCTGTGAGCAGTGGGAAGAGGAGAGACGGAATCATTCACACGCTCATAGTGGATGGAGCAGAGATAGCCGAGTGTGTGGAGTAGCTGTGTGTCCACTGTGCTCTTTTGCACCGTGTGTGTATGTATGTGTGTGTGTGGCGGTTGTGATAGTTGTGAATACTGTTAGAGTGTCAGAAAATACTGGAATCATGGATTTGAGGGATGTCCTGCAATACCTGGCAACTACTAAGATGGCAGCTGTTCTCACGATGATGATACAATCACTGAAGCTACAAAAAGGAAATAATCACCTCTGAATCTCTGCGCGGCTGCCGTGTGGCGCTGCCTCGGGATTCTAGGCTGCAGTGGGGAGGAGGAGGTCGTGACCACTAAGCACCCACAGCTGCTGCCCTGGATGTCCGGGGGAGGAAACCTGCAATATAGCTCATGGCAGACAGAGGGCTCTACTGAGCTAGAAGGAGGAGGAGGAGGAGGAGGAGGAGGACTTTCCTCTGTGAGTGTGTGAGCTTCTTAGGCGGTGGCCTATGCCCAAAGCCTGCATGTGGCAGGCAGCAGACAGAACAAGCACAGCTGTGGAGGAGCACCAGCATATTCTATGTTGTTATTACTCTATAGAATCTTAATGTTTATTTAAAATAAATTACTTATTCTGCACCCGTGTCAGTCTTTTCATTTCTTTTATCCTCAAAACTGCCTGTGTCTTTTAGCCACCATGACATTGAGAGACAAGACTCTGATTCTGGTTCTGCCTCTGACGGCCATGTGTTGAGGACAGAGGACACATATGTCTCCGTCCTCCGCCCCAGAGTGTGTGGACAGCAGCAGGCGGAGAGGCAAACAGTCTGTAAACAGACGTAGAAGTGCCGCTTTTAGGGTTATCAAAGCAGGTAATGGTAAAGAACAACTTGATTGTACAAATCACTTGATAAATATAGCCATATAACAATTTAATCAGGTAGGTAGGTACTGAAGTCATCCACTGATCTGAGGATCCAGGATTTTCCTACATTTTCCACGTTTTTCTTTCCACGATGGCAGATGAGGCACGGCCTCCCCTGACCCCACGTCCCTGAGCAGCTCCCAGGCCAAGCCAGCGGGCTCACGCCTGTGGTGGGACGGCTGGTGATGATGACACAGGCAGCATTCCACTTCTTTCCCCTACTCAGAAATGTTTGTGTCCGTGCAGGATCTGTCGCAACAAATGGCGATGAGACACGCTCAGACCAGCACGTTTCACCAACACAGTGACTGAGGTGAATATTTACTGTCTGAGGCGTCCAAATAATCCAATGGTTTTATCAGTGCCAGACACCTTGTTCCCATTACTCATTCATTGTGATATTTCTATAACTGCGTACAAAATTACTCAGAAAAACAACTGTCAGAAAAAGTTAGCAACCTTTTCGTAGTGTAGTTGAGAAGACGGAATAAGCAGAGAAAGGTTTGGTCGACCAAACAAAGACGAGTGTGTGTGTGTGTGACACACCAGCTGGTGAGACAGCAACAGGAACATCTCCCATCTGAGACCACAGTGTTGCCACTCCAAGCAGAACATTTTCACAGGCAGAAATAATGAGACTTTTATTCCCTTTTTATAGCTTCCGTGATTGTAGCATCTTTGTTTGAACAGCTGCCATCATAGTAGTTGCCAGGTATTGCTGGATATCCTTTAAATTCACGATTCCAGTGTTTTCTGATACTCCAACATAACTACCACACACACACACGTACACACACACAGTACAAATGAACACAGTGGACACACAGCTACTCCACACACTCGGCTATCTCTTTTTCATTCACTATGAGCGTGTGAATGATTCCGTCTCTCCTCTTCCCACTGCTCACGGCCTTCACGCAGCAATCGTGGTCCCCAAGCGTGAAGTGTGTCTCTGTCCCGTCCTCCACAAACTCCCCCTGCAGACCAGCGTGAGACAGTTAAGGACAAACCCGCCATTCCGCTGTCCTCTCGTGAGGCGTGGTGAGCAGGCGGCTGTGCTTACTGCAGTCTCCAGCTTCTGTCCGTTACACCACACGTCCATGGAGTCTTTCTCTGAGAAGAGACGTGTATCGGTAGATTAGTTTATCAGCAGCGTGATTACAGAGGCTGAGGGATGAAGGTGTCTGATGGCATGCTGAAGATGCTGCGGGCTGCTAAGCTGTTAATCAGCTCAGCCGCAACTCCACGCACAACGTCAGAGGGGCACAGGTGACACGGCAAGCAACCTGTGTGTGTGTGTGTATGTGTGTGTATTATTATGGGACTCACCCAGGACCACCCTGCAGTCGGTGCCGTCCAAGTTGAGTATCCAGGTGCAGGTGACCTTTGACCTGTTCTCCATGTACTTCTGGAGGCTTTTGCCGTTGATTTCCAGGCTGTACTCATAAGCAAAGCCGCTCACAGCGTCGATATTTATGGTGGCTTTGGTGCCACAGCTGCCCACACTGAACGTTTCCTTCCCAACCAGTTTGAACATCCAGTCGCGCCTCAAAATCTCCTGCAACGATAAGGATAATAACACAGATGAAGATAGTTTCCCTGAGACAGCAGACGATGCTCGGGACCTCCAGACCTTTCCATCCACGGTGATGACCCTTTTCCCGGTGGTGGTGCCATGTTCCAGCCCGATCCTGTGGACTCCGTCACTTAGGGCCACTTCCCACACGCCCACAAGATCGTTGGACATCTTCACTCATGCCAGCCTGTGGACGGACAGTAGTTACTGTCTCAGAGTGGATACGCCGACCATAACACGTTGTTGCCGCCATGGTAAACCTCAGTCAGCATTGCGGTGCCATAGCAGCTCAGTGGCTATGCAGCATCAGTTCGGTCTTGTGTTTGTAGGTATGCCGAGGTGACTTTCAAAGACATTTTCTCGTTTCAACAACTGACGACAACTGACACCGCTACGTCCTTTCAATTTCTGATATTAAAAACACAATATTTACAGTGTTTGCGTGTGTTGCTGCTTCGTTTTGTTATTTACTTTTCAAAATACAACATAGGCCTGCGTCATCACCACTCCTCGACATATGAGGACACTGGAGTATGTGCTTTTATTTTGATATACAGCCGGAAATATATAGTAGCAGTCACCGACCATTTTGGCTACTAGCGTGGCTGATCCCGTTACTTGCTAAGCTAAGACGATAACAGCACGTTGACCTTTACGTCTCCGTTACCTCAGCGGCGTCCTTCAAATCGGTCGCTCTGCTGGATACTTAACCCTACGTCCCCCGTTGTTTGTGGTTAATTTACCGTCTTGTGAAACATGTTACGGTCCTCCAGAGGGCCTGTGGCTCCCCCGTTACTGTGGAAACATGACGCCGCCCCTGGAGGCGGCGGGCCCGCCCACCATAACATCTACATATGCGTCATACTTCTTAGTTTGACAGCCACGTGTAACTATTTATACGTGGTTGAAGAAAGTATGAAATATGAAATAATGGCTTGACGGATGTATGTCTAACTTTTCTTGACCCAGCGGTTTTGAATGAGTGGCCAGTCATATTCTCTTTAGTCATACTCATTTTCTGTTTGGAAAATGTTATCATGCTAATTCATCGATCGCCTCAATTTTTTTGTGTGTTTCACAGCAGGAGTATGGATGAAAAGCCTGGAATTGTGTTTTTAAAGAGTATATCTGTAGATGACAATTAAGCAGACAGCTGCACCCAGCAAAGAGACTTTTCCTATGTGTAACATTCTTATAGCAACAGGCAATTTACATGCGTTGCTTTGTCAGTTACATTTAATGACATTCAGATAGAGCTGAGAGATTTTTAGTGTCAGAAAAGTAGGAGGGCTCATTTCAATCTTGCCTTTTTCACTTGAAACACCATCCTAATTCATTGTGGACATGCGGATGGAAAATCTCTCTGCAAATAACAGGATAGTAACAAATTATGATACATATAACTGGATTTCTGTATGAAATTGTGGTTACCTTACCTCCTTCACACATGGACATTTGGTTCCATACACACAATAAGGTTACAGTAGAGATTTAGTGGTATTAATGTTACTACTTCCACAAAGCCATAAGTGGCACAATGTCACCCTGTCACCCTTAGAAATATGTTTGTATGCATTTTACAGTGGTAAAGATGGTAAGTAACTATTCAACTAATTCAACTGCCCCTCTTGCAGATGATGAGGTACTTGGGCAGAGCCTGATAACCACTGAAGATCACAGAGACATCGGGACGCCCACAGAGACTGTCGTACAGACAGTCCGGAACCATTTTGGGTGGTGCAATGAATTCCCGACTTCCCAGGGTGGAGACTCCTATCAGCACATCAGCCTCCACAAAGTACAGATAACCTCCCTTGTCTGTGGGCGGCCATATCTTCAAGGCTGTCGACAGGCTGCCAGCAAAGTAGATGCCCAATCCGAACTCAGGGTCTGAATTTGAGGGAACATGCAACAGAGAAAAACCTCAAACCCTTCCACTGCCTGTCAAATGCCAATGATCTGAATTTGAGATACTCAGACTTGCTGTTATTATGCAGCAAAACACATACATAATTATAAACAACCTAGCAAATCCTGCATATATACACGATTGTTGTCGTACCATCTGGTGGGGAAAACTCTGCATGGAAGCCAATGTGAGCAACCGTGTCGCAGAACTGAGCAGGCACACGCTGGTACATCTTTTTAGGAGGATCTAAGCTGGTCAGCATTCTCCTCCTCATGTCAAAGACCTTCCTCAGCGCAGGGTTGGTCAGCTTGTCCACCTACAAAAAAACGACGGAAAGGGAAGTGAGGTAGTTGTAGAGGTTGTACACTGCTACTGTACAAACCCAACAACTACCTCTGTCACTAATTCGACCAGATCTCCAAACTCTAATTCATTCACCAAATTCAATTCACCAAATTGATTGAAAAACACCATCTTAAGCAAACAATCGTTAATTGCTGTTGAGGCACCGATCCATTGTTTCACAGTCCCACACCATCGACCTAGGAGGTGTTGGACATCACCTACCCTCACGACCTTCAGGGCTACATTTGGGAGGCTGGGCAGAGGCCCGTAGCTGTCAGCCTCCTTCCTTTCATATGTCACCTCCCCGTGTATCTGGCGGGACAGTGTGTGTTCTTCGTTTTTGATGAATTCCCGTTGGACTTGGCACAGCATGGCCTCCACCTGCACCACCGTCACCATGGTGTCCTCTTTGGAGCTCCCTCTGACTGTCAACCCTGCCTTGCCTCTCTCCAGAAACTCCTGAATGCAGACGCTCTTAGCCACTTGGCGGGACAGGCGCTGATGCTCGCGCTCGCCAAAATACTGGACGAAATTGTTGTTAATTAAAACGGTGTTGTGCATCTGGTCCAGAAGGCGCCTGAGCCAGCGTCTCGCCTCGTGCACCGCTTCATCAGTGTTGCTGCTAAGGCTGATACAGGGTTCCTGACGGTGCTCCAAACCTGCTGAGAGGATTACATGCTGTATGCCACAACCATTCACAACCTGCAGCCAAATGTAGTAAGTTCCCAAAATCCAAAAAGCGGATTAGTCCTTGATGCGAAGTAGTAATGGACACAAGTACAGCCTTACCACGAGAGGCGGGAGCAGGAGAAGACGGTTTCTGGATATGTCTCATTTGCACCTCAAATGCCTACAAGGAGAGAGGGAACATTGACATTATTCTCATGACGAACAGATAAACAGAGCTGTAAAATTAACTATCTTGGGCAGAGCTATCCCTCGCAAGCCAACATGAATCTTTGATGCTTGGGGACCTTCACCTCAAATGTGTCCTTGTCCCGTGGGAAAATGACGATATGGACCTCCAAGGTGTTTTGGAAAGTCTGGGCAAAGCTGAAGATAGCCTCTGTCATGAGGTGAGCCGCCTCGAGTTTACCGAAGCCGAGGTG
This sequence comes from Carapus acus, assembly GCA_900312935.1. Taxonomy (NCBI): domain Eukaryota; kingdom Metazoa; phylum Chordata; class Actinopteri; order Ophidiiformes; family Carapidae; genus Carapus; species Carapus acus. Next base: position 11,155 of record OMPJ01039636.1, on the reverse strand, counting down.
ACCGGTGCCGATGGCTGGGAAGGCGATGGACCTGTGGCTTCTCGATGCGGCCGTACGTAAACACTCTGACACCACTTTGGAGAGGACCTGAAAGACAACGGAAAGTGGAGCTCTTTCACTAAGGGTTCAATCGTTGGGGCTTAGGGGTGTTTTCTCGGATGGTGGACACAGCACCTTGGAGGCCCCGATTTCCCCCGAGTGAGGGCAGAAGGTGTGAAACACTTCTTTGCATTTCAGGTTGTACCCCTGGGTAATGGCGAGAGGTCCGGGATATGACAAAGAGAGCAACTCAGCTTGCATCTTCCTACCGGCCTTGTTCAGCAGCGCCTTGGAGATCTCCCCCATATCAAGATTCCTGTTTTCTGCGGCGGTGTTGACAATGACGTCTGTCTGCCAGGAGACATAAACACAACATTTGTTTAAAAAATGTACCTCCAACACTGAGGTTGCACTACTATACACGTGAACCACCAGTCCCCTCCGTACCTTCTGTTCCTCAATCTTGCCCTTCCTCAGTATGAGTTTGACACTGTTGATGTAGACTTGGTGTACAGGGCTGCTGGAGCCGCCGCCATGTTGGCGCGCAGATGCCTGGCTGTGCGTCTGCTGGGGGTGACCAAGAATGTGATGACACGCCGTCTCCATCGCAGTGACAGTCGGCAGGTCGTGGTTTGTGAGGCGGATGTCTCGACGTCCATTGGGCCGGGCGTTTTTATAGTAATCTTTAACGGTTGTCACTATGGTTTTTGCGCAAAGATCGAGGGGGAAGTTGAACAGGCCGGAGCTCACGGCCGGAATGGCCACAGACTCCAAATTATTGGTTTCGACTATGTCAAGGATGCACTCCACTGCCGATCGCAGCTGCAGCTGGGCAGCCTTGAGTTTCTCTTGAGATGTCGTCGGTGGGAGACAGGGGCCCACGGCGTGGATGATTCCTTGGCATGGCAGAGTCCCCGATGTCAGAAGAACCGCTTTGCCCGTGTCGAGTTTTTGGAGACGAGTAATGAAGTCATCACAGCTTGCCTGGATTTCTGGGCCACCGGCGTCTGAGAGGGCCTGGGCGAGGCCGCCATAATTCTGCAGACGCTCATTGGCAGCGTTCACAACTGCATCGACGTGGAATTGGGTGAGATCCGCCCTCCACACCGACACCGTCACTGTTGGAGTGAGAGCAACAGCAAACCTCTGCTCCGGCTGGACGGTCGGCCTTGGACGCGAGAAGTTGCTACTGTTTTCGAAATCCACTCCACGGATTTCAGCCTTACATCCAAATTTGTACTGAAGGATCTCCTGGAGATCCAATCCACATCTCCTCAGAGCGCTACCAGAGATGCCGAACAATGGAATTACTTGAGTAGTCGGCATGATTCCCATACACACGGCCTGTCGTAGACATGCAAGGGAATGTTTGAACCTGTCAAGAGAGGCGATAAAAGGCACAGATGGACAGAGGGACTGCTGTCTAAGCACGAGAGAAACATGAGAACACGGCAGTGTGATGCTGTATTTCTGAAGAATGACATCACTCTTTCAATAACATCACTTTTCTACTGAACAACAACAGTTTGACATTATTCAGCACCGCCAGTTATTCACTGCAGTGACTTCAAACAGTGGTGCTGAAGTGAGATTTTTAGTTCTAAGTAGGGCATTTGGCTTAGACAATGTGTGTTGTATGGAAGGTAATCAACAGAGCAAATTTTCAAGTGTATTGTATCCGTGGTACAGGCACAGGAACCAAAGACCTCACACCAGGGTTTGTCGCTCCAAATATAAGATGTGAAATCTGAATGTGGAGAACATGACCATGTTGAGACACTTTTTTTGTTACCAATGTGAGCATTACATTTGAAAAAGAAAGATGTTGCTGCGTGGACATTTTCATTAAAAGCATTAATGAAATTGCGGTTACAATGTTTTATGGTTATTATGATAAACTGCGCCTCTATTTCGCACGTAAATATATTATTTAGCTCTTTAGCGTATGTTTACATTCAAGCTTCTTGGCTAGTCCTAATTTTTGACCAGCAGAGTGCGACAACGGCCACAATGTCCCAAGTCAATTCAACAACAGTCGCACCACCCATAAAAATGGACCTAAAACCGAGAAATGAAGTTAAAGTGTACATGAAACGTTACGTTTAAGAAGAATGACCTAAGTGGGTCAATCTACCCTTGAACTATCGTTGTGGCGACATTTGCATTCACTACATTTACATTCAACTGATACGTTGGCACATGCGCAGGACGTCCAGGCGGCAAATTCAACATCGGGCGGCCAAAACAGACATTAAAACATTTTGAAAGAACAAAATGCAAACTCAAAAAGATGCCATTAGACAAAAACACGCCGATAAGGCGCCGTGCCATTGTCCTGTGTACTCACCAACCTGTCGCCTTGGAAAGTACCGCAGACACAGAAAGCGAAAGTAACCGAGACTGAGGGCGTTTTCAAAGTACGACGAAGTGTCCGATTCGATGTTTTGGTTCAACCTATTTACCTTAAAACTCCATCCTCGTCAAACACTTGACGACTGTCTATCCACCGCTTCGTATCATTTCCCGGGAAAGCGAAGTGAAAGTCACCGGGCGGCCGCCAGCTAGCAGCGCCGCCAGCTAGCAGCGCCGCCATGGGGGACGAGCCGCAGTTCGCCCTGCTTGTCCGCATCGGGCAGAAAAACGTCCCCAGATTAAAACTCAAGCTGCTAAAGTACTTCCAAAGCAAGAAGGCGAACGGCGGGGACTGTCAGCTGGACTACGACAACGGCAGCGACACGGCCGTGCTGCGATTCCACAGCCAGGAAAGTAAGTTTGGCTCCAGAAATAACGACCAAAATCATAAAAAATCAACGTGTGTTATTGTTGCGATTCGGCGGTTAATCAGTGTGTCTGTTCAGTCCGACAGCGAGTTTTGGACAAAGCAGAGCATCAGATCGTCCTAGATAACGGAGTGTTGAATCTCACAGTCAGCCTGCCCGCACAGGTCACACCAGATCAGGTGAGCGCCACATAGTTGTCATGGGGAGTTTGAAAACACAGTTCTGACTGGAAAGGTCCCAACTAATGTTCCCAACTCACTTTTTTTTTTTGAAAAAAAGATTTCCTTTTATGTGGTGTGGGAACTGTGTTTGCTCTCTACACAATTTGTGAAAGTCAATGAAAGAGGTCACACCTGATTATTGTGCAGTATTTCTTATTAGTTACACCACATTATAGTTTCATATTTGTACTATTTGTCTATCAGTCTCTGAACACAAGTTACAAAATATCACACACACTGGTGTGGAATTTCAGGGCTGACTTGAACTAAAACTCACATATTTCCTGCTGGCAGATCAGTTTGAATTTAAAGATAAATGACCTGTAACCTGCCTGTTTGTTGTTAAGATTTGTATTGGCAGAGACACAGGGAGTTTCCTCAGTGGTGGCATGATTCACTGGATGTGAAAATGAAAGTATGAAAAGAGTAAAGAGTGTGTGGAGTGACGTTGGATGTGATTTCGGTGTGTGTAAGGACCTACAAGACCTGGAGGCTCATCCCAATTTAGGTCAGACTTTCAGAGCTGAACTGACTCCTGCTGAGTCACATATGCATTTCACAGGGAAAATAAGAAAAAAAGTACGTCAACACACTGATGTGCTACACTAGTGTGATAAACAGTCCTCACGGCTCATTGTTGCTTTCTCTCTCTCTTTCCCGCACAGTACGTCCCACTTGGTCACGGCGAGGAAACATGTAAGTAGAAATGAAGTGATTGCCATGAGGAAGTCCACTCACAATGGCCTCGTGAGCGAATGGCTGGCCCATTCTTACTGCTCTAACATGTCATCAGTGTACTTCTCGTTTCACATATTAAACCTGGCAGGTGGTAAAGAGGGAGCATTGGTCAGCTTGTCCATGTATTTATTCTCATCAGTTACACCATCGCACATGTTCAAGTCGTACCAACCCCAAGCAACTTATCGATTTATCAGGTAATGGTGACCAAACGGACAGGAGGACGTCAGTTAAGCGGAAGGCAGAACCTGAGGAGGCATTGAGCAAAGCGATAGCCGCTGAAAAGGGAGCAGTTGGTCAGTAGGAGCTGTTTACACAAATACTCAGTGGCTGGAGGAATTTTACCAGCTGAGCTCACTTCAAATACTAAACACTACCACTACTAACTAACTAACTAACTAACTGAATGAATGAATGAATGAATGAATAATAATTCCAATAATTTTGTACAGTGATATTATATAAAACAACAACAACAACAATAATTATTATAACCAATTATATTATATACAACAACAATAATTACAATAATAACGATAATTACAATAACTATTACTACTACTACTACTACTACTTCTAATTGTTGTTTTTATTCTGTTGTTGCTTGCCCTCAATATTCCAGCATGCAGATATTCACCCCTTCCATTGGAGCAGATTACATGCAATGCCATCTTTTGCTTTGTTGGTATCACGCTTTGATGAGTGTGAGTCACTTAAGACGGAATGTGGTAGTACTTATCGCTGTTCGCGGCCCGGCCCCCCCTGGCGGGCTGTCCTTAGTGGGCGGGGCTGTTTGCCAGCTGTTTGTGCCTGACACATTCTGGCAACTTGGAAATTCCATCCGTGCCTCCTTACAGTAAATCAGGTGACTTGTTGGCATTCCGCACAATGGTATGTTGTCTCCTGAGACTCTCATTATCGGGTCAAAGAAACTGAAATTAATCTCTTGTTCCTCCTAGAAGGAGCCCAAGCAACACAGAAAAATCTTAGACATAAAGGATTACTCTGGGAGTAGACTAGCAATGCAGATTTTTAACCTAGATCAGAGGCGAAATTGTCCAAAGTGGACCAGGAAATAATTTGTGCTGAGTCATACACATACTGTACATATGTCAATTTATCTTTATCCAATTGATTCCTGTTGACACTGCTTTGTTTACCATCTCACCTGCTTGGGAGGTTTCATCTCAGATATTTTGTGTTGCTTTCTTCCCAGCTGATGTTGCTGCAACCGCTCAGCAGCCCAGCACAAAAACATGCTCCCCTGCAGCCCAGGCCGCAACGCAGCTCGGCGAGGACCGGCCGGCCGAGGAGCCGTGCTCTGCCTCTGCTGTTTTAGGGAACATTCCAGCGACATTTAACAAGGTGATGGTGCAGATGATGGTGGAGAACATCTTGAAAGGCTGCGGCTCGTCCAGTGACTCCCGCCACGTCAGCGTAGAGATCATCCATGCCGTCTGTTCGGTTGTGGTCACCTTCCAGAGTGGGCAAGGTGTGTGCGCGCGTGTGTATGTACAGTATGTATAGCAAGTGTGTGTTGCATCTTGAATTGAAGTGATGGAGGAGCGTAATGTGTCTCACTCTGGACCTGTCAGAGAGCAGAAACTTCATCGCCAGATGCCCCAACAACAGGATGTTCAAGGCCAAACAGCTGACGGTCCAGCCGCTTGACGTCACTGCCCAGGTGGTCATCGAAGGTGCCCAAAATATTGATGCAGACCTCCATCTTCTCTATGCTGAGAATGCAGGGGGGGAGGTGGTCCACTCTCAGTGGGACGAGGAGGAACAGTGGACCCTCATCACCTTCAGCAGCCCCCAAGGTACGGAAGGTGTCTGAACACGGTCCTTTTTGTTGCTGTTGTTGCCATTGGTAACAACCTGTTTGTCACCTCCTCTGAACAGCTGTTTCCAGAATCCTGAAGAAGCAGCAGCATCACATCAATCATGAAGCCATCAACGTTTATCCTTTTTACCAAAGTTTGGGAGTGGCTCTGTATGGAGAAAACAGTCCCGCACTTCCCGCTGCCGTCTCGGAGCACGTCGACAGCGTGCTCCTTGGGTTCCTCAGTAGAAATCGCAGCGCACAGCAGAGTGTTGAGAGTTATCTGGGGAGGAACTTTTGCTCAGTGGATTTCCAACCATCATCTGTGAGGTTGAGTCCTAATGCTGAGCTGCTGAAACAAAAGCGGAAGGCCATCACAGCGTGGGAGGGAACGGCGAGGGCCGCCCTCACACAGGCCCTGCAGTGGTTCAAGGCCCAGACATTCCAACTGGAGGCAGCTGTATGGATGGAGTGTGAAGAGAAGGCCAGAGGAAAGCTGAAGGACGAGGGTGTAGAGGTAGTGGCTGACCGAGCCAAAGGCGTCCTGACGGTAGTCGGTCCTGTGGAGGACGTGGACAGACTACAGGCTGGTCTTCACATTGTCCTGAAGGAGACGGCCCAGAGGGTGATGAGGGAGAAGCTGAGTGTGACGCAAACTGTGGAACTGCCAAGGTGCATCTTCCACATCTTGTGTGAGGATGGGCTGAAGACCAGGCTGCTGCAGGAGTACCCAGAGGTCCAGCTGAGATACTGGGATGGAACTAAGAAATTGGGAGTGAGAGGCCTGGTGGAGGAGGTGCCAGGGGCCTGCACAGCCGTGTTGGACCAGGTCTCACAGCTGAAGCGCCAGAAGTTAGACCACGATCGCTTTGTTCTGCAATTTCTAAAGAACCAGCCAGAGGAAGAGATAACCCAGAAAGTCCTCCTGTCCTCTCAAGTCAATGCCGCGCTTGAGATCAGTGCCGACTCGGTCCAGCTGGTAGCCGTCTCTGATGCAAATGTGGCTGCAGCCAAAGACCACCTGAGACAGGTGCTGACATCTGCGTGCATCGACGTGGAGGATAGAGAAGTTCTGAAGATGCCATCGTGGCAGGACCTGGTGAACGTCCGTAATAAGTCTGTGGGTCAGGTTCTGGTTCAGACCACAGGCTCTCAAGTAGTCGTGTCCGGCTACAAGGACGTTGTTGACCAAGTAGAATCAGAGCTTAAGGACTTCATCTACCAAAATGCTTCCATTGACGAGTCGGTGGTGATCAAACCCGACATCAAAGTCAGATACATCGAAATTGACACGCAGTCTTGGTCTAATCAAACAAACGACAAGGTGTCGGTTTCTTTTGGGAAAGAGACGATTGATCTGACGGGTTCTCGAGCCAATGTTTTGGGCTCCAAGTCCGACTTTTTGACCTTGGTCTCCTCCCTCATCACACACCGCTTCCCCATCTGCCAGCCTGGCTTGAAGAAGCTCTTCCGAGATAAAGGAAAACAGTACCTTCTCTCTATCATGGACACAACCGGCTGCTTGGTCCAGCTTGAAGATGGGGGAGGTGGACCTGGAGTCTCCACCTCGAGACACTCTCCAACAGCGCTGTTCAAAATCCAGACCTCAGACGGGGTGGAAATTGCGGTTTGCAAAGGAGATTTATCCAGGTTCCCAGTACAAGCTGTGGTCAGCAGCGCTAACAAGAACTTACAACTCCAGGGTGGTCTTTCCAAAGCCCTCCTGGATGCTGCTGGTCCTGGGCTGCAGAGGGAATGTGACAGCTGGGTGAAGTCAAACGGGGACCTGAAGATGGCCGACTGTGCAGTGACCGGAGCAGGAGGACAGCTGGTTTGCCAAAACATCATCCACGCTTTGGGACCAAATTACACACAAACTAATCATCAGAAGGCGGAAACCCAGCTGAGCAAAACTGTGGAGAGAGTCCTGGAGCAGGCGCACAAGTCCGGCTTCGTCTCTGTAGCTCTGCCCGCCATCTGCAAAAACCAGGGTTTTCCTTTGCCCCTCTGTGCCAACACCATCGTCAGGGCCGTGAGGGCCTACTGCCACACGGCGGAGGACGACAGCACCCTCAAGAAGATCTACCTGGTGGACAACGAAGACGGCGTGGTTCAGGTGATGGTGGCCGCTGCAGCGCAGGAGTTTGGAAAACTGGCCGGCACTCCCACGGCCGCCACAGGCGCTCAGCCGTCAACACCCCCGAGACAGAAACCTCCAAACACAGACATCCTGGGTCAGGTGCGGACCAAAGAGGGCGTGGACATAATCCTGAGGAAGGGACACATCGAGAGATCCACGGTAACTGACTTGTCAGCGATAAAGGCACAATGTTACCTCACCTCGCAGCTGTGAAATGACGTCGTGCTTTTCCGTACCATTTGTGTCCCTCAGACGGAGGTGACGGTGAATTCCGTCTGTCAGGAACGAGCTCTGAACAAAGGTGCCATCTCGTGCGCAATCCTGAAGGCGGCCGGAGGGAAACTTCAGGACGAGTGGAGTAAAACGCAAGCCAGTGGAAATGTTGGCGAAATTATCACAACGGCAGGGTTCAACATGCTGAGTCCTCAGATCTACCATGTGGTGTCACCAAAGTGGGACAAAGACAACGCGCAGAGTTGTAAGGTAAAGGGGGGCGGGAGCGGGCGACTACTAGCACAACTCACACCCTGACAAAAACCATGGGGATGAACTCGTACCTTTGCCTCCTAGGCCCTGAGTGGCATCTTCAGGGACTGCTTGAGTCTGGCAGAACAAAACAGCAAGGCGTCCATAACGTTCCCCGCCATCGGCACGGGGAAGCTGGGTTTCCCCAGAGACTTCGTAGCATCTTCGCTGTTTGACGAAATCCTGAAATTCAGCAGCGACACAAAGCCGAAGCACCTGAAGAAAGTGGTGATTGTCCTCTACGCAAAAGATCAAGACACAGTCCAGGTGATCCCATTGAAATGGTATCTGGGTTTGACTGCAGGCTCCCCCCAGACCTAAAACCCTCTCCGTCAGGCTCTTATTCTGTAATCTCTGCCCTGTCAGGCATTCTCAAGGCCTCAAGCTAAACTTAGAATTCTTCCAGTACAACCTGCATAATTGAAACAAGTCTTTCGATACTTTCGACGAAATCTTACCTGCCTTTGGATTCCCTTTGAGAATCTGCCGTTTTTTCTGCAGGAATTTGAAGATGAGTTTACAAGAAGATTTGGCGCCGCCTCCCTGAGCTCGGGGCCCACAGCACCACGAGCAGGTAGCAAGCATCCCCCGATACTGTAATCCAGAGGAAGAAGAATTATTTTTTTGTTGCTCTATGTGAGGGGCGTTGCACTCATTTTCACCAAGGGCCACATCAGCATACGGGTGGCCCTCAAAGGGCCTGATAGAAATGGCAAATATGAAAGAAGTATGAATGTAATTCAACACAAATAATACATTTGTGTTGAATTACATTAGTAGAAACATGACATCTTTGCTTTGTTATGATGCATACCCATGCAATTTATCAGGTAAACAAACCTGAATTATAAACAGTCATCAGCTAATCAAAAAGTCTATTGAAGATTTGAGGATTTTTCTTTTTGTTTCAACTGTCTTTCACACTGCACCCATACTTTTATCCATCCATTCATCCCGCTTCAAGAACCATTTTCCAAAATAACGACAAGCTCTGGAAAATACAGGACCAAAATGGAAAATGTGGAAATACAGGTTGTCCAGGGGGACATCACCAAGGAGACGACGGACGTCATCGTGAACTCCACCAACGACACCTTCTCCCTCATGTCAGGTGGGACAACAACCAGTCCAACACGCAGCACACGTACTTACCTCATCATGGACCACTGGCTACGCTGGCCTTCGTGCTGGAACTGCTGTTTTCACCCTGTGTGTGTGTCCCTCAGGTGTGTCCAAGGCCATTCTGGAGGCAGCAGGTCCCACTGTACAGGCGGAATTACAAACCGGTAAAACCATTTAGGCTTCCTCACCCTGCGTGTGAGGAGCCGCGTAGTTCGCCGCTGTTAGCCTGCCTTTGGAAACGTAACCCGGACTCTCTCTCTCCTCCCCCAGCTGCCAAGGCAAAGCAGGTGATGGTGATGACCCCGGCGGGAAACCTGCAGTGTAAGAGCGTCCTGCACGTGGTGGGACAGACGGACCCCCAGAAAATACGCTCGTTGGTCAAGGACTCACTTCATTTGTGTATGCAGAAGTCGCACACGTCCGTTTCCTTCCCTGCGATGGGCACAGGTGAGGGTTGAGTTTTGAATTCTGACTTTTGCTTATTCATTCGTTCATTTCCTCACCAGGGTCCCGCACTGTCGCACGAACTTCTCTGATTTCTTCTCCATCATTCCAGGCGCAGGAAACCTGTCGGCCCAGGTTGTGGCGGACGCCATGTTCGATGCTGTAATCGATGTTCTGCGTCAGCTGAGCATCAACACCCTGAAGACCATTAAGATAATTATATTTCAGCAGGGGATGATGAAGGACTTTTACCACAGCATGGAGCAAAGGCAGACCAAACCTCAGGACAAAACTAGCTTCCTCCAAAACATGGGAAATCGAGTGTTACGTAAGTAAGCAGGGATCTGCAGTTTTACATCTGTAGATGGAGGTTGAGTTTGCACGTTTATCAGAGAGCAAGAAATGCCTGGAATTCCAACATCTCTAATCTCCCATCAGCGGTCCTGGGGGGTGGAAGTACCGACAAGTGGAGGACGCAAGACTTTGTCATGGAGGCGGAGAAAGTGGACCCCACTTACTTCCACATCTGCGGCCCTTCCCAAGCCGACGTGGACTCGGCCAAAAAGCGTCTGATGAACCTCGTGGATCAAGAGTACCACACCAACTGCATCAGGGACGCCGACATCGTCCTCTTTGCGTCGTCCGACCGCAGGCGGGAGCTGGTGGACCTGCAGAGGAGCTTGGCGGTCAGCATCAGGGTCGAAGTCAAGAATTTACAAGCCTCTGTCACCGTCGACGGGCAGTGCAAAGACGTGATCACGGCCTCCACAGAGATCCACCAGCTGCTGCGCGCGCTGAGAGACGAGGAGGACCTGAGAAGGAAGGCAGAGCTGACGTCCAACTTGGTGGACTGGCAGTACCAGCAGCAGGGCCAGAGCTGGCAGAGCTTCGACCCCATGGCCAACTACCTCCTGGAGGACGCGCTGGAGAAGAACAGCCCGCAGGCAGACGTGGAGCTCCGGGGTCAAAGCTACAAGGTCACCATGCCGGATGGACCCGCCGCAGACGGCAAGGGCCTCGCGCTTCAGATACGGAGGATCGACAAAATGAAAGGTAGAGTGATCTTCTGAGTCCAGCAGGGGGCGTAACGTGCAGTGGGTCACGGGGCTGCCCGAGTGCGACCCACGGCCGCGGTGGGAATGATGTCACTGCATCAGTGACATCATGGCCGACTCTGCAACCTCCCTGGTCAGAGTGAGAACGGAGGACGGGGACGGTCAGGCCCCGTGAAATGCTGCCACGTTGTCAATCAAACGCACCGCGCCATCAGCACAGCTGAGGATCAGCTGATGTAAGCGGGCGTTAGCAGAGCCGCGGCCATTTC
>OMPJ01039635.1:0-38099 GCA_900312935.1 Carapus acus | reverse complement strand
GTGTGGTTCTTTGTTCCATGTTCATGCCTGCAACAGAACAGTCCTGTATTAAAGAGCATTATTTTGTACAGAAATGGATGTTTGTGTCTCCACTACGGATGTCCGATATTGGCTTTTTTGCCGATATCCGATATCGTCCAACTCTCAATTTACCGATACCGATAACAGCCGATATCGATATGTGCGCCGGTAAACGCTTCAGGAGCGCATAGGCACTATTTCTGTGTAACGCAAGCATTATTGAATTTTTATCGGTTTTTATTTTATCGGTTTTAAAGCAAAAAAACCCGATACCGATATCACATTTTTATGCTAATATCGGGTTGATAACATCGGTGGGCCGATATTATCGGACATCTCTAGTAGGAATCATTGTTTTGTCTATGACAATCCTCTGCGCCCCGAATACCTTGAAATTCTTGCCATCAGTGACATTAACTGATGCCAGTCAGATTTTCTCTTAGATCCACACACATTTTAAAGGTCATTTTAATAATGACCCCCTCTTTACTGTATTTGCCTCACTTGTGAAGTGTTAAGGAAAACTGTTGCATTGTGAAACTCATTTTCTTGGTCTCACTGGTTCTGCTCCAGTGGTCCACTCCGAACTTGAAAATGTGTGATTATGTATCATTCATTTATGCAACGTTGATTTATTTCAGTGAGTCATGACATGATTGTTTTTCTGCTGGCTGTCGCTCCCCTGATGTGTTTATTCTATTCAGTTTTCCTGAAATTCTTGCCATTTTTCAGTATATGTTAGCAGGGCCAAGTATCTGAATTGTGATGAGAGATGACATTTCAGACAGGTGAAAATTACAAATCGTGGTGCATTAACGTAGTTGGTAGAGACAGCTCGACTTGGCAAATAGTGTAAGAATTAAAGACTTCTGACAAAATGATTTCTTACTTGCAGCGTGAAATTAGCCACCTCTGTGAAGACAATCAATGCTTCGAAAGAATAGCGCTATTAGCAGGAATATCACGTGGCAGTTGATCTACGTGTCTAGCGATGGCTGCCTGGACTGTTTACATAAATCAAAGTGGAGTAGACTTGGCGTCCAAAGTATTTATACTGTCTCGCTGCCGTGCCTCGATTTGTGTAATATATTCATGTCCTGTCTTACACTCTGTCACCGTAAGGCCCAAATGCATTTTTCAATTGTGTAATAATCAATGGCCATAACTAATGCCTGTCACAAAAATATGTGCCTTTCTATCCCTCTACCCAGCGTTGGCGGAAGAGTTCATCTCTATACTCGGGACAAATTTTTAAAAAAGGCATGACTGAGCAAGAGAGCAGCGTCGATTGTAAAAGCAGAGCTCAACAGGTTTCTTCACCAACAGAAGGTTTATGGTGCCTGGAAGTTATTCTTACGACGGTGTCCGTGCCTTTCCTCTCAGCCCACCATGAGTCACACTACAAGGAATTCTTGTCATCGAGGATGCAGGAAGACTCACCATAAAAACCCAGCGGAGATGCATCGCAAGTGTTGCTAAATAGCAGAGGATGGTTTCGGTCCATCAACCTCTGGGTTATGGGCCCAGCACGCTTCCGCTGCGCCACTCCGCTCGCGGAGTTTCATGTGCTGTACACACTTTAATGTCTTCACCAAGCTGTCAACACACAGCCCTTTTCCAGCGAGTCTGGCTGCTTTGACACCTTGGATCATCATATCTGTGACTTGATATCATTTGAGATGCATGTGGGATCCTCCTTGAAGTTCCTCTGACATCTGCTCCAAGTCTTAACGCCCAATGGAGCCATATATCCCTTTTTTCTCTGTTGAAATCGCTTGGTAAAGTCTTGATCTGTTCTGTTTGCACACACCAGCATCTGCAAAAATAGTTCAGAAGTTATGACAAACTACTTCCAGCACAGCAGTATAGCTATTTTTGTGATTTGTTGGTGGAGTATCTGTTTTTGACCGATTTTCAGTTTGTCATGGCAACCATTGCAAATAAGTTGGTGCTTCAAAGGACCTTTGCGTTATGGGCCCAGGTTGTTTCCTGTGCACCACTTTGCTCACAAAGTTCCGGTATGTTTTTGAGGACCAACCCACCACACAGGCAGACAGCATCCACAGAGGTCAGATCACGTTGATTGAATGATTTAAATATGTAGCCCAGATTTGGCACCAGGCCCTCCATATTCTTGATATTTTCGCGATTCCCTTCAGTCCTGATTAGACACCTTAACAAAAACAGCTAGTTTCTTTCAGTACAGCTTTACTTTAATGTCTCGTTTCCTGACATCCTGCGGGGAAAAGTCGACTCACAGCTTGCACAACTCACCCCAACACTCCAACTCCTTCACCTCACACCGCAACAACCCGTATAGCATTAGGTGAGGCTGATGGTCATCTCTGTAGTTTTTCTCACTCAGTAAGAGAGGAAGTTCAACCACGTGCAAGGTGGAAATTTCAGGCTTTAGTAATCCAGCAGTTTCCTGAGACAGTGTGGGCAGAGTGTTTTCATTGTGAGCTTGCAAAAAAATCTGCTTCAGGAACTCAGTGGTGGCATACAGAATTTCTTGACACCAATTGTACAATCATGTCTTTACACCTTAATGCTAACAGGACTGAAACTGCATTGATGATTTGCATACGTATATTTTCCATCCGACCCACTTCTGCACTTTCTTTCGTCCTCCGATACTACTTTCACTATATGGCGCCCCATTCCTTGTGGTTTGAACTCTTTCTTGCACTTAAGGTATGTGTCACCCAGGTTTGAATGCTTCATGGCTTGCATGAAATGCAAAGCTGTCAGTTGACTCATGCAAGAACAATTCCTCTGTCTGGTGTTGTGGGACGATGCAACCCAATATGTCTGATGCTGTCTATCAGTTAGGAGACACGTGGGTGTGTCACTGATGTCACTGTGAGGCGAAACTCGACTCTGATGTACAAATGCTGCATTTCTGAGGCGGGCATGTTATAGAAAGTGTGAAAAAATATCCTCCAGATTTATTAATGCACTTTGAGAAGGAAAGACGCTCAACACTTTTCCATCTGCCTCGCCTCAGCAATGTTGTGCCCCAGAACCCGGTACCATTCCCCAGTCAATGTACTTCAGTAGGATAGCCTTGTTGAAGCATTTGGTTGACACAGTACCGCTTTGCTCCCTGGGTGTTTGAGAGCAATCGGCTCCCAATAACTATGCACAAGTTACTACAAGGAAAACTCGTCCTCAACATTGCGGTGAAAACTGCCATAAAAACAAAGGAGGACTCGCCATAAAATAGCAGAGTATGGTTTCGATCCGTCGACCTGTGGGCGCAGCAGGCTTCCTCCGCACCACTCTGCGTCTTTTTCTGGTATTTCAAATTGTTTACACCTGGTGATGTCCTAACAAAGTCAGGATTGCATTAGTCACACTTGTTAGTTCCTAATGAGTGTTACATAGAGTCACACACAATTAAGAATGGAGTGAAGCTATTAAGTGAAGACAGAAACTGATCCTCAGCCATTTCCTCACGTATCGAATCCGTCCATCATGGAACTGCGGGGTTCAAAGATAAAAAGTGGAATTGTGATATGTTTTGTTTTCAGCTTGTCCACGCAGACATGACAGTAATTTGTCCAGGATTAAGAGCGACACCGTGTAGCTGGCGTCATGTTTTTTCGGAGGCGATCTCTCTTTCCTAGATTCCCCTCCTCGAGATAATTCACCTTAATGGTCCATAAATCTATGTGCACATTTGTGGAGTACTGCTTGCTCAGTACACATGCCTGCCCCCCATCAATCTATGAGGAAGAAACAGTTTATAACAAAGCCAGTAGTTTGGGTGTGAGTAATAATATGAAAATAGCGCTTAACACTTTTTTAGGACAATGTTTTGCTTGTTTAGAGAACCACAAACTAAATGGCGCCTCAGCAGCATTGTGTCGAGGCGAGCTGAAGTCAGGCATTGCACTCTGATGTTATCGGATGTGATGGTGCACTTAGGGGGAAATTTGCGGCCATTTTTTTTTCTGCATATGATGAGTCAACCAGGATCAGTTGTTGTTTTCCTGTCGTGCGTCCCCTGGCAACTGCAGCACCTGGAAGAATAAACATTGATTACGGAGGAGAGGAGAGGAGAGGAGAGAGAAGGGCAGGCCGAGACAGGAACATGGTGCTGAAATAAATGTAAATTTTCACGCTGCTTTGCTCCCTTTTTGCCTCTGAATTTCCGTCACATTATGGACTTTCCAGGCATTGAGAAATTCGTCACACTCCTGTGGCCGATCATAGCGTACCTGTACAATGTCAATATTGGTTTTCGATTCACCACAATCCCTGTCACACACATCCACACCTGCCAGAACAACTTAATGTCCAACAGTTTATACGCAATTCCAGCAAGTCTTAAATAACCACACTTGGTGTGGTAATGACTAATCAGCTCAGGGGCTAGCATCATATGGAGCTATATACTCTCCACAGTCTTTTTCTTGTCGAGCTCTGGAGCTGCTCTTTATTAGCACCACCTCATTGTACCAACCTGACCTGCGTTCTGCTCATTTGCTTTGTTAGTGTTAGTAAAAGTGAACTGGGAAAGAGGAAATTCGGTATTGCAAAGGTAAATTCCATGAATGGTCATTCTGCTATTTGGTTTTGGTCCGTTAAGAGTTCTGCACAGCACTCTTGGCAGGAGCTTGATCTTGGTCATCTCATCAGAATGTTCAATACGCACACGCACACAGACACAAACACTTTCTACACAAGCAGTGAGTACTTTAGGGTGGACTTGCTTTCAAGCTGAATGAATAGCAGGTTTGCTCATTTCTCCACTGTGGGCGTTTTGGCAGTGGACAGCTAGTGGACTCTGGACAGGACGCCTTTGTGCCCCATCGTCCACCACAGACGCAGAAAGGTGGTATTTGAGGGGCGAGTATAAGCAATAGCGGAAGGTGGGAGGAGGCGAGGGGGACAGACAAGGTGGCAAGAGACAAAATGAGGCAGCAAGGTTAGCAGGGCTGACTTTTTTTAAACTTTTTTTAGGGGTGGGGGGAGCTGTCCTTGGAGCCGAGAGACTGATGGTAATACCACATGTGATGGGACTTAAACTCACCAGGTTTGCGCTTTGAGGAGCAGCTGAATGAATCTTTTATGCTGAAAGGACAGGGAGCTTATGGTGAAGTCGTTTATTCCTTTCAGATGGTGGAGATATTTTATCAAGCTGGTTTAATTAAAGATATATCAGGATTGTATTTGAAAATGCTAATTTTAGTCCTCAATAACAAAGCTTGCAAACCCGAATGCCCTGCTGGCAGCACGAGAGCACATAGTGTCCATGATTCTGCAGATGAGTTTGTTCCTCCTGAGATATTTTTACGTCTGTGGGGTTCAGTTTTGTGAAAACACACCGCGGCCCATTTAACCTTTTTGAGAGGGCACGTCCGAACATTGCATCAAGAGCCTGACAGGGAGGAAAATAACCAATGATCTCCATCCTGTGCTCAAAAAAAAACTAACGTTTGTACAAAGCTGTTGGGTGATTTTCACAGTCATTACCTAATAGAATGGCTGAAATTAGCAGGACGCACGCCGGTTTTGTCACAGGTTCAGATCTTCACTCATTAAACGTTGGAAGTAATAAAATAATAACAGCACAGTGGGGAAGTAAATGTCCAAACCCACAAAAGGATTTGATCATTAAATGTATAATCGGGTACAGAGAAGCATTGTTTCACCCACCATCAACCTGTGTTTTGTGCTTTGAGCAGAGTACACATGGATAGTAATGGATGAAATACGTTTTTCCACCTCAGCGCTTTTTTGGTCTTCACAGCACAACGCAGATCCACACAGTAATGCGATACCCATCTGTTGGTTGAAAGTTGCCCCCTCTTGTTTTCTTTGCGCTCGCTCTAACATTTTCATTTTCCTGTTACTTGATCCCCACATTATTTTCCTTCCCTCTCTCTTTTTCAAATTCAAACAGCCATCCTAAAAATTCAATCATTGCTCAACTACCATTGTAGTCCCTTGGCAGTCTCCCAGAAAGAAGCACTTTTTTCTCTGTTTGCCTGACAGTTGTTTGTTATTCTCCAACTCAGTGTGCATATATGTGTGCGGGGAGGAAAAAGTGAGTTGGAGTGCCCTCGGACACATTTGGTGGAGCGAGGCATTGGAGGCTCTGGGTTCAGAGGGAACAGGCATTGGGGGGTCCCTCGGGAGGAAAAGGGAAGGGGGTGGCCGCAGCGGCCGAAGCACCAAAACAAGTTTTTGTCATCATGCCATGTACCACTAATACATCAGCTGCGGCCTCCTTTTAATTTATGTCGACCCCTATTAGTTCAAAGAACATCTCTATGGGCTCGAATGATTCACAGGGAACAAGAGAACACCGGGTCCAGGTTAGAACATCTGTCAGCCGATGTGTCTCAGGAGAAATGGAAACAATAAAGCATCTGTATCGCTCTCCAAACAACAAGTAGGGGATATGCCATTCGCCATCTGCGTCTATTTTTTAATCTGATGCGGGTTTATTGGGAGGCACGGAAAAAGTCAACAATAGCTACAGTATGTGTTCCGAAGCTAAAGAGCCGCACGCAGCTGCTGAGGCACAGCACAGCACAGCACAGCACAGACAGTGAAGGGAGACTTCGACTTTGTTATCTGTCTTTCAGTGAGACTCTAATTATTTCCAGATGTTCTGATTGCTATTGGCAACCTTGCCTCTCAAAGCTGGATGTGTTTGAAATGTGAGTTGGTCCCTGGCTGGCATCAGGCTTTTAGGGGAGGGAGAAAGTACAAGGTCGGACGTCCCCACTCTGTAAAGAACCTGGTTACAGTTATTTCCACATCATTCATATTATGTTGGCATGAGGTTTTTGAAGTGAAAGGACATTTGGTGCCCTGCTGAAAGCTTGACAATATGTTTGAGATGCTCAGAGAATGATAAGAACTCCTTTCCTGGACGTCAAACTGTGACTACAGATGCTAAGCTACCTCGACCAAGGATTGACATGTTTTTAGCATGGGTGTGATTATTTATCCCTTCATGATATCTGTAATTATCACACAGGCTAAGACACACTGATGTTAGAATCTTGTAGCCATGCAGCTTTTACATTATTCACCAGCTCATTTTATTTCTCCATTTATTTATTTTTACATTTAGATAAGTACTCATACAACAAGGAAAGTTAAAAAAAAAGTGGATGTTGTTTACCTGTCTTTGCCTCTAGTAGCATTCCGTTAAGGTATAATTCTGTTTCTATACCAAAGTATCAAAGTTTTAACATGTTTTTATTTCCCCACAACCCTCTATTAAGTATTAATCTGGCACAAAAAGCAAAAAACAAGTGGGATTGCTGTGGCTGGAATGGCATTCATCATGGTTAATCATCATACAGGAACCTCATAACTGGCAATGCCATGTGAGACGTAACATCCCTGCACGAACTGTAGAGCTTTATTTATACAATTTTCTTTTTTTTTTTGAATTTCCACTCACAGGGCCCTTGTCTCGCAGCCCGTGTGAGCTTCTTCCCGTGGGAATGGCTCATCCAGTACAGGCCATGATGAAGAGCTTCACAGTTCTGTCAGGCTGTGCCAGCAGGGGCACCAGCAGCCTTCCTCAGGAGGTCCACATCATCAATTTGAGAGGCCATACTGCCGAGCCATCACGTGGCTTGCTACCCGAAGTAAGTCGCCCTGACAAATATTTAAACAAATGGGATCTGTTGGTTACCACTGAAAATTGTGATGTCTACGAAGGAGCTGAGGGACAAATTGTGGACTTAGTGGCTTGTTTCTGCTTGATGAAGACGTAATGTGGTGCTTTCCATTGTCCCCCCTCGCCCCTTTTTACAAGTGCAACACTCAGCCGTTCCTTGCCCCTCTCCTCTCTGAGGGCAATCCTGGCAGCAAAACACTCTTAAACTTCAACCGGATGCCAGAATGTTACTGAAAGCTCCTTGAGGTACATTAAAGTAAGCGTGGCCCCATTTTGAACACAGTGATCCAAAGGGGGTTCAAGTTTTCAACACTTGGCCCTGGAGCAGGTGAAGAACTTGCTGCGAGTAGTTTTTAGGGGGGCAGAAATCTTCAATTTGGCATGTCAGTTCAGACACCACACCACTTATCACTTTGTTTCTAGTACGGCACAGTTGGCTTAGTTTGAACCCCCCTTCTCCCTACTTACCCTGCCCCTTGTGCCTCTAGGTGTAAATAAGACAGCTTCACGATGAATCATAGGTCAGCACCGGTGAGAGTGCTGTGTCTAGGTATTAAACTCTCCCACCTTACTCAGAGGAGTGCGAAAAGCAGCGTGTGTAGGCTTGCCATTGGAAATTGTTGCTGGTGTAGGCACAAATGTTCTTGAAATCATCTGTGGTGGGACCATGCGAGCGTTTATGCTGGCTCAGCAGGAAAACAATGTGCTGCTGTTCGTGTAAACAAAGCGGGTATCAGTCTCTAAAAAAGAAGGGAATTCTGATCCACGTATTTATTTGAAACTCACTTTTGTGTGATGCTGAGGCGGTGTCACGTGTGAGCTATGACAGCGTTGTCGCCATATCCAGCAGGTTTTCATTGACTTTTCAGAACCGCCTCTCTCCCCGCCCTCAAGCCATTTCACCGGTTATCAGCGACACACATACATTATTCTCCTGTCAACAACCCGAAGTTCTCGAAAGCCATTTGAGTGTCCCTCCACCTGAAAGGTGTCTTCTGTGTCTCCTGTAGCCGCAGGTAGATGTGTGTCAAGGTGGATTAAGATGAAACGTAGATAGATGTGCAAACAAGACTACAAGTTTTGTCTACAGGTGCTGTCAGATAAGATTGTGTCTCTTTGTACATTCCAGACCTCAGGCATTCCCCAGGACGACTATGCAGCTTCATATGGAGCAGATTAATGACTGCGTTAGGGCACAGTGTGTTGGAGTGTGTTGGCTTTTTTGATTGTACCAGAACAGTGTCTTTTTTCATATTTTTACCCTTGCTGAGACAAAGACTAACTCACTCACTGAAGAAACAATGCACAAAGATTTTTGTGGAGAAATGTTCTGCTCATCTGACATTTCACAACACCAGCACTCATCTGATTTTAATTATTGCCTTAAATGTGAAGGTGCATAGTGCCCATGTCTCCCTCCTGTTTTGATATCCGTTCTCTTGTAACTTCATGACTTATGTGGAGGAGGAGAAGGAAGAAACAGAAATCCATGTCTCCTCTCCTGCCCACAGCCTTGGCTGCAGAAGGTCACTCAGGCTGTTCTGGGATTATTTGGCCCCGCAGAGGATCTTAGTGGAGGTTGCTTGAACTGATGAGATAAGATTCCCTGAAGGACACTCTTCCCACTCTGCTTCTTGATGGCCTTTCCACCTGAGGTGTTGGGCTCAGTGGAGACTACACGTGTCCAGACACAAGCAATCTTTCCCTCCAAGCACATGTTAGCCTTCAGCAGGACTGCAGGGGTGTGGAGTACATCACGATGTTGTCTCATGGACACAAACCGACCCTGATCTTTTCTGTGCGCTGGAGAGGATAATCCATGTGTCATAAAGCAGTGCGTGTTATAAAACCCAGGGAAGACTGCTCATAACAAAGGGATTTACCAAAAACTCAAACGCTTAGATGCACCATGTTCTGTTTTGGAAACTCTAATATAGGTGCATCTGATGAAGGACGGCCTCACCCAAGACTGTGAATCAACAGATTTTATAATAAGACCACATCTGGTGTAAAATATGATAGTT
Organism: Carapus acus; assembly: GCA_900312935.1. Taxonomy (NCBI): domain Eukaryota; kingdom Metazoa; phylum Chordata; class Actinopteri; order Ophidiiformes; family Carapidae; genus Carapus; species Carapus acus. The sequence goes on along the minus strand of OMPJ01039635.1, from coordinate 28,403 downwards.
AGCATTGGTGGCGAATGAAATCCAGGCTTGAAGTTACTTCAAGTATTTGTTTAACATTTTCCAAAAATGTAATAAAAACACAAAATTCTGCTGCATAAATCAGAGGTAGCCAGTGTAACTCACCACATCCACCTTGGGTCTTGCTTAAATTGAATAAATACCCCAAAGACAGTCCATTGACTGTTGCAACATGAAGTTATGACGCAGTCATTGCTTATATTTACATACAAATAACTGATTTATCGAACAATTTGCTGCACTAGCTGAGATAGCTGTCAAATCTGTGATAAGCCGTTTAAAACATGTCCAGCTGGGCTATAACTCTTTGGAAATGATCTGATTGGACTGGATTCCAATTGTCATTCTGTTTCAAAACAATTCTGTGTCCAACTGAGAAGTTATGGACACTGTTTTCACTCCAGTACTCTAAAATGCAACGGATTGGATCGAGTTGTGTTTGCAGTCGGAATGAATATTTATTTTTCCTCTTACAATAAATCTCCCTGTGTTTGTGGAATCTTTTAAGACACCTCCTCCATTGTAGGGCCCGTTTCAGTTATCAGTTGGAACGATTCAGATTAACTTTGTCTTGACTTCTGTTTGCTTTGGCATTTGTCTCTGGTGTGTATTTTCCAAGTCATCGGCGATGTGGCTGGTCAGTGGATTATGTATATTTTCTCTGAGTACTCCTCCTCCTCACCTCTCCTGATTGGGAGGAAGCACGTCTGGGCCTGAGAGAGGATTGCACTGTATTTTGGTGTTTTCAGTGATTGCCTACAGTAAAAGAGCCGTCTGTGGTAAACCTTCGCCCGTCCAGTCTTGGCGTTGAAAGTCTGCAGAAGAACAAAATCAGTGTCAGCTAGTGGCACTGTGTTGTTGACTGAATAGAAGTCATAGAATAGAAATCATAACAATGACATGTACTTTTGGGAACTACATACAAAAATTTTAACAAGAACGATAAAAAACATAAATATGAACTATTGACATAACTATTTACTGTATTTTTCTATATTAATCTGATTTGTTGAATGATGGCCAGATGGGTTTGGAATTAAGGGTATCGGTATATGAAAGAGGAGGAGCAGATCATGGACATGTAACACAAGACTATATATTTACAGTTGCAGTCCCAAGTTTACATAAACCTCTTCATTGTGGGTGAATGGATGAGTGTGTAAACCTCTGACTGCAGCTGTATATGTAAGACTAATCCCATTCGTCTTTTATGAGAGCGTAGTTTATTTTCTTGGGATGTACAGTATGTACACCTACTTCTAGTTCGTGATACTTCTCACAGAGCAGATGTGGTGATTGTTTCTTTGTTTGAATGGGATCCCCGCCCTACATTTGTCATATATTGACGAGTGCTTCTCTTTGTTATTCAAGAGGCAGGTACAGTTGAGGCTGGCCATGGCCATAACGAAGCTGCCAAAACTGACAGCATGAAATAGTCCAGATATTGGGAACCTTTGAAGAGACTGGACTGTCTGGATAGGCTGTTCTAAGCAAGGTCAACCCGTGAGCAGATATAGTGCTATACTATCAAACGTCTTCATTTCATTTAAAGGAAAAAAAGCTCGAGTGTCCGAAAACAACAGCCAGACTGACATTTCGTTTGGTTTCAAACACAAGGAGAAGCTGCAAACAGGTCAGAAGTGGAACTTCCAACCAGGTGTGGGCAGAGCAGAGGAAATTGGTGACAAACACTGCGGGAGGATGTGGACCGTTTCCCTAAATACAAACACATCACCTAACGACAACTGTGGAGACAACACACAGTTTAGCGAAGAAACTTGAACCATCGATCACGAAAGTTCAAGCGTGGGCACTTTCTGTATTATCGTCTCTCCCACTCTGTTTTCCTTATCATTGATCTCCATCTCTTCAGGAAAACATTTTCCCTAACAGACGTAACACATGCACATGCACATGCATCCTGCAGCTGTTGCGTGAGGCCTGCTCCACATACGCACCTCCCACACGCACGTGTGAAACTCTGTGTGCAGTTGGCCCACATTTCTGGTGAGGAGGTGAGAGTAATGAATTGTTTCCTGTCTGCACCAGTGAACCCATTTTTATGGCTATTAACCAAAGGCTATGAACTGCTAGTCAGACAAAAATCCACAGCCGTACTCGTTCTGGCACCTGGCCTTTTTTACGCCACACCAAAACTGAGTTGTTACATAAAACAGAGCACCTCAGCAGTGACACGCGCCACATAGTTGAAACAGCAGTGAGTGAGGGTTGAGCAAATCGTGTTGCACAGTATAGCGCAGAGTCTGTCCACATCTATAAAACCTAATTCCTTTTCAAACATTTGGTGCTATGCCGCATTTGAATGTATGAATCCAAAAAAAAAAGAAAAAAAAAAGAAAACCTCTTAAGATTCAATTAATCTTGAGGCGTCTGTTGACACTGCTACCCCCAGGAGCTGCTGCTATTACTGTTGCTGCCTCTATTTCGGTATCGCTTCATATCTGCGCGTGTTTCACTAAACAATGACAAATCTTCACCTATTACAGTACACATAATGCTTATTTTCATACTCTTTGTCCTGTGTTGTTTCCAACTACTACCACTTCTTCTATTGCAACGACTACTACCACCACTGCATCTACTACTACAATCGGTACTTCCTTGAGTCCTTGAGTTGTTTCTACTATTTGACACAATATTTGATAAACAATGATAAACAACCCTGAAACAGTTGCATTTCTGAGATGGTTGCGCAGTAATCCATTTAGACAATATCTGGTTTAATTCACAGTTCCTGTCATTGTGGTGTTGGAGACTCCTTGATCACAATGGTGAACTATCACAGTTTACGTTTTGGCCAGAGAAAATCCAAATTTTGAGGAAAATTATGCAATTGCGTATTCAAAGTCATCTTAGGTTATATAACAAATGTGAAGGAAAATGTCTCCCAAAGTTTCCTTGACTTTCCATCAAATTGCACCAATCCAGTAACCACTGAAGCATCACAATCAGTTTATAGGCCTGCAATCTAATTTGGTCAGGAAAGGTTAACGTCAAAATATTAAAAAAGAATAAAAATGGTCTCTTTGTATCCAGTGTCTCTGATCAGAGTACCAGTCGTTCATTTGGGACTTGGAAGGAGAATCAGACAAGGCAGGGAGAATGGAAAAGCAGCTGCAGTCGAACTAGGCCTATAACCATAACTACTAAGAAATAATTAAGCCTTCTTAACTCTCGTTTGGCTAGACAGTTACTCTGCTTGGGCTCAAATCATGTATTTTCCAAAACTTTCCAGTCTGGTGGTGTGCTGGAGACTAACTAACTGTGAGAGTTAAGCCAGAGAGAGCTGTGTTTGAGATTTGTATTTCAGCCCCGAGGGATCCTGTGGCAAATTACCTTTTGTGGTCTAAGTGTTGACCTGAAGGTGTTGGTGTTTTGCCACTCATGCTCTTACCAAAACAATGACATCACCCTAATGTGTTCACTCCTGTCCTCTGCCCCGCTCGCTGAACTGAGATTTTTTCCATATGCTTCTCCCGATTTAAGCACCAAACCGGCCTTTTCCACTCTACCACATAGCCACAAACTCATTTCATTTAAGTATCGAGCAAGCATGGCTCAATACTTGTGTTTCCTCTCCCAAAAAATGAATTTATATCTAACAAACTAAGCTAAAGATTTAGAGGTGGAGGATTTAGAGGTGGGTGGATGATAAGGTTTTACACTGAAGAAGCCAGTGGAGAGGCCATCTTTTTCTAATCAGTTTACCAGAGGCAAACATCAAACACAGACACTTGGCGCGGAATCAGGGTGAGGCAGAGCGGATGATTGTTTTATCAGCTGGAATTCACAGATATCTCGAACTGCGTGAGTGACTGGCTGACAGTGCTTCAAACCTCAAATAGCTGCTGTCAGTGTCACATATGAGTAACAAAGTTACACAATACCAACATTTTAGTTTTCTCCATCATTTTTTTGAAGCAAGGCCTCCACAGAATAATAGTTTGACAATCGCCTGAATCTTCCTCATGAAGTCACACACCTTGACTTAGAATTTCATTGGACATGCTAATTTTTTATTTCAATCAAGCAAGTTTGAGCCTGGTTAAGTTTGCCAAACTTGTCACTCATGCATACAAAAGTGCAGTTCATTCCAAAAGAAACCCATTGCTTCTGAATTGCTCAGAAATCTTTCGTTGTGTTTAGTCTTCCACCTTTGCTACGGGATTATGTAACTGTTCAACAAGTTAGAATTTACCAGCACAGCAACACATCTATTAAACAGCTGCAAAGAACAAAGCAAGACAGTGAGTGCTTAGATGGTGTTGATATTTTTCAGTGTGCGGATGCTGCCAGTTCAAATATAGCACATCTGGGTGCTCAGAAATGGGCCTGGAGATGTTATAGAGGCGGCACCTAAAGAAATGTGACAAAACATTAAACAGGAATAGATATGTAGTTCAAAAAATCTTTTTGTCCTCAATGTCTGAAAGGACAATGCCAGAAGAACAACATGAATTGGTATGAAAGCTTTTATGTGTCTCATTAAAGTGAAATATCACTGGGATTTGTGTGTGTGCGTCGCCTAATATGGGTCTCTCTGTGTGTGTGTGTGTGTGTGTGTGTGCGTGTGGTGTGTGTGTGTGTGTGTGTGTCAACCATGTGTGGCTGTAGCTCTGCACCGCTTCTCCCTTTGTCCTTTGGTCATTTGAATAATAGCTTCATGTGTAGCACATATTTGGAACATCTCTGTGTCAATGGATCTGCATAGGCATTGCTAAAACTTCAGCAAATGTTCAGCAAATGTGTTGAAAAGAAAATATATTTATATATTCATACAATTCTGCAACGTTAAGTAAATTACAGAATTCTTGCCACAGCCATATCAGGATTTAAGAGGCTCGGTGGGCCAATCAGCACCCAAACTAATCATGTCTTACTTGGCCTATAGTGGAACCCAAGTTTCAAAACAAACAATCCACTTAATCTTATCTGTCCTCCAGACCCCTTCCACCTTCGTCAACACGACGTCATTTTCTTCACAATGTCCTGCCGCTCCGTCCTATCGCCACAAGATTGCGATCCAGAGGCCCCCTGTCTCACTTTCATGTCCTTTCAGTTATTTTCTTTCCACCGCAACGGGGTCCTTGATATACAGACTGATCGCTATCACGCCATCTGGAGAAAGGCTCCAGGTAGCATCCCCATCATGCCCAGATCAACACCAGGCAATGATAAGATTGGGCTACAGGCTTTAACCTGCCTGAATATCATCACTGTTCTCTATTACATCCAGCCACTCCTCATAAGTGCAGCGATCCAGAAAAGACCAAGATACACACACACACACACACACACACACACACACACACACACACACACACCAGATAAGACTCTGATTTGTCCCAGGCGGCCTTGCCTTTTCGCCCATGCAACCTTGACATTCCCATTTCTACCCTGTCCTGTTTGGTTTAAACCTTGATTCTGGGGTTCAGCATTTTGAGGCCTTTCTAGCGTAATTAGCGCTAACATACATCTGTTGCAATCTTAGTTGTGAGCAGTGATGGTGACTTTTGAAGACATTGCAAGACCTTTTTTTCTCATGTTGATTTTATATATCCTGGGAGGGTGAATGTATTCTTAGATTAGGCCCGGACCCTTTGGCTAACTAAAGGATGTTTTGAGTTCCAGGCCTCGCCAAGGATCCTCGGGCACTTAATTAGCCTTGTCAATAAGGGAAACTCCCTTTTCCTGTGCAAATCTTTTGGGCGGTCCATCGCTGGGGAGTGACCGCTCGCTACACTGCTGGGCACATAATTTCAGCTGGGAGTGTAATTATGAAAGAGTCACATTACAATGTTGATGCAGTGTGTTTGTGAAACACGATTTCAACTGGGTGTAATTTAGACGGCCTCAGAGGTCATGAAATTGCATTCAGATGATGCTCACTGTGTGACACCCATTACACACACATTCTCTCAGGCATATACACGCTTAAAACAAACCATGTTGTTGCGTTGTTTTGTTTTGCTACGTCCATACACACACATACACACACACACAGACACACACAAAAAAAACTGGTAATGCCGTTGTATACAATTTTTCACCCCAAATGTCTCCCTCCCTGTCAGCACTGTGTTGGCTTGACCTGATTTGAAAGTTCTGAAAGTTGAAGTCAAAGTTTTTACATTGTTTACTCACACTGCCACTAGAATCGGCATGCTGGGTGACAGCCTTTGCTTATCCCGCTTACAGCTGTCGTCCCTGGTGTGGGGTTTTGTTTCAGTAACGTGATCACCCTGGGCAACACACCGTAACTTCCCCATCCGTTGCTGCTGGCAAATGGGACTGTAATGGACACTCGATTCCCAAAAGTCCCCATGCCAGCCTCCTGGTGATCAATCAGGCATGGTTCCTCTTCTCAGCAGGTACTTAGATGCCTGGAGTTTCTGCATTTTATCTGTCCACACCCTCGCTGTGGGACAAGGTCTGCCACTGCACCCGTCACTTCCAGTGTGCCTGGCGATGGCGGCGGCATGGGCGAAGATTCGCGCCAGCTGCTGTTGAGTAGCCTTGGACATAGTTTAAATGTGGAACAGGTTTGGGCAGAGTTGGTGATGAATCGTATATCACGTAGCGACTCTGTCTCTCCCCCTGCCTGCTCGTCTACTGCACCCTCTCCTCTCCTCTCCTCTCCGCCGCCTGTACGCTCCGTACCTCTTGGCCGTCAGTCTCTTCGCCGCTCTGTTTATGCGTGTTTTCAGGTGACTCACGTCTTCTGGAAGTGTTTCTGTCTGGATAGTAAAATTCCTCATCTCCAGCTCTCTCTCTCTCTCCCCCTCTCTCTCGCGCTCCCTCTTTTACTAGCTTACGCTTGGCCTCGCTCTTCCATCCCTCATTGCCATGGCCCCAAACCCAAGCCAGGTCTGATGATATCCCGGTTGTTGTTGCTCTCCGAGGAACGATGCACAGACTTTTTCCAGAGTCTGGACAGAAGAGAGGAAAAAAACTTAATGCCAAGGAGAGAAAATAAGGGAGAGAGCTGAAGAGAGAGAAAGAGAGAGAGAGAGAGACGAACCTCTTTGTGTTTGTTTATATCACCAGCCAGCTTGCCTCACAGTTCTTTGTAATTTCTTCCATCTTCCCATCCCAGTGATCTTCCATTGTTTAATGTAATTTTTGCAGCGCTTTAACTTAATAATCAGGCTCATTCGCGGTCCTCCTGTCTGAGGCTTGTAGTACGTGTGACTCTGATAAGTCGACTTTGAGGTCGGCTCCTGGTTTACTGTCATTTGGGATCGCAGCATCATGTGACACTGTGCTGAGTCATCGTGTGAGCTGTGTCATGCCCCCCACCCCTTTTTTTCCCAAGCCATTCTTTTCGTTAACACCTCAGTCTCGCACCCACCGCTGTGGGAGTGTGTATGCCAGCTCCCGTACAAACATGCTGAGCAGTAAGGGGCCCAGGGAGTCCAGCAACCTCCTTGTTTTCTAGATGACTGCTCTACCTCCTGATTAATGCCAACCCTTACTATAATCCACTTAAAGGAAAATTGGCTTCATGGTTGTTGTGTTCCAGTTACCTGGGGAGAAGGAAATAGATTCTTTGGGTATGGGTGCAGATGGAGACGTGGTCGCTATTAGGACAAAAAAATTTGAATTCTATCCTAACAAAAAACTCAAGTCCTTGACATTTTGTATGTTTGGATCAGGGATTTATTTACACTGCTGCCAGTAACCTATGTACACAGGAAGGAGCTGATGTTGTTAGTCTTGGAATACAATTAAGGGAATTAAAAGAACATTTTTGGACAGAACACCCCTCTCCAAAGCTGGGGTAGCAGTGCCCCATTACACATGTCTTGCTTGTACACACTGCCAATGTTTACCAAGTACCTGCCAGGGAGTCAAAAGAAAAAAATGTACTCTTGTTTGTCGCAGGGCCATATTCCTGTTTGAGATTAATTTGGATTCAGTGCTAGCCCAGATCCGGAGCAGCCTAACAAGACTAGGTCCTCCAGGTCCAGACAGGGCTGAGGACACGAAGAGCGGTAGAGGTCCCAGAGGGATTTGTCCTCGCTATTTCATTAACGGGCTGTGAAAATGTATTTGAATGGGACCCCGAGAGCCCAAAGGAGCTGCGGCAAGCTTAAGCGATGGTAACAGAGACCTGCCGCTTTTTCCTTTTTTCTGTTTATCTAACAAAGACCCTACTGTGTGGACTTGGGTCCCGCTGAGGCTTCATATCAGTGCAAAGCAAAAGCCATTTGGGGGAGAAACCCATTTCACTTTTTATGTTTATCAGCGTAATTGGTACACAAACAAGTGAACATTGTGATGGAGACGAGAAATTACAGCTATTAGTTACACCAGTGTACTGATGTTGCCTTACAAATTGATTTTGACCTCTGTTTTATCAGTCTATTACTTCATGGTGATACTTGTTTTTTTGGTGATTTGTCCTCTTAGGTTGAGCTGCAGCTGAAGCCCATCCAATCGTTGCTGCGCCATCAGAAGCCCCTTGTCTTTGTGCTCAACTCCCCCCAGCCTGTGATGTGGAATATCAAGACGGAGAAGCTGGCCCTGGGCATTCAACATACCTTTCATGTGAGTCCAGAATGGCCAAAAAATCCTTCACATCAACTTCCTAAAACTGGGTGTTCATTTCCTCATGGGGTAAACCATATTTCATAACAGTGGCCTTTGTCTCCATGTAAAATATTTTATGGGCGGTTTATCCACAGAGGTTTCCCCTGACATGACAGGGTGCGGCTACTGCAAGCGTCCCCCTTTCCCAAAAGCCCAGCTCGCTACCATTCAAATAAAGAGTGGAATCGGAGGGGCAGAGATAGAGTATGGGAGGAGAGGGGATGTTGTGTGTGTGAATCCAGGTCCCCTGGAGAGAGCGAGCCATATTTAGCAAAGGTACCAGGGGGCCTTGCTGGGAAACTTAATAATAAAACATTTAAAATTGGGCGCTCTCGTATTGTAAGCCTCCGTCTTACATGAGAAAATCGTAGAGCAATTGGAACCAGAAGCCCCAGTCGTGGCTCGCTGTACCCATTGTTAGGAGAGGCCCTGCATGCTTTGAAGGTTTTCCTGAGTCCTCGTTGATATAATGATTTTCAATTGTTTGGGAGAGTGCAGCACCACACATATTATTTCCATTTGCGCTGTTTTTTTTTCTCCCCCCCTTAGAGCACAATATGTGCAAGATGTCATATTTGATCATTTTCAATTATATGCGCACAGAAGAACAGGCAACATGAATGTTAGATTTGGATCTTGCTTTCCCCCTACTCTCTCTGGGAAAAAGAAAGTCCCACCGCAGTGTGATTCTACTCGGAGCAGCACGACAGCGTCACACTAAGTGGCACCTCGAGTCAGCGCGGCCTGACTGAAAGCATCTGACAAGAGCGGTTAAAGGGCCACGGCCGACAAGCTCTCATCGTAATGATATTAGACTGCAGTATGTTATTTTCCCAGAGCGGTACGCACCCTCTTTAATTGTTACACATTTTATTTTTTCCTTATCTAACCACTGTCAGCTCTGGAAATTGCTCTAAATTCGACTTCTCTTTTTATTCATATGTTAGACTCTTAACTGTGTGGCAGCGCTATATTAATTGGAGATTCGTGTTCACGGCCTGGCTGCAAAAATACACTCTCTTATCGTAGACAAAGCTGAGCTGAGAGCATTTGTCTGTTGGCTGTAAGTACTTGGTTGAAACATAATTGCAGTTTTTCAAGTGGGGCAAGGGTAGATTAGGTGTTAAGTATTTTCCTTCTTTCTTTTTCTTTGTTTTTGAGTGACAGTGCCGAGCCTGCCGCCGGTATATCTTATCCGCCAGCCTGGCGGCATATTGCCATGTCCCAGAGGAGTCCCAGACGCTGCCTTTCTCTCTTAGGGTCTCTCCACTGCAGCACCTTCTTAACATTCCATTGCACAGCTCAAATCCAACACAAATATCCTCCGGGAAAGAGTGAAGCGGCCGTCTTTACTGTTGCTGCTCTCTCTTCCTCTACTCACCTTGTTTGCGTCTTAGTGTATGTAGACATTCTTGGGTCCGTATGACCCAAATCTTTTTTCCGCCCTTTTTTCTCTCCCTGTGGGACGTGCCTAGCTAATCGACACATTTTTAAATTACTGTAATTCAGATGTGTTTCAGATGTCTGCCGATTCACTTACGATTTCAAAGGTGTCAATTCAGACACCGTTATCTGGAAGGAAAGGCAAAACAAAGCGAAAAAAACTGACATTGTTTTGTAGAGATGTGGCAGGGTCACTCATGATGCTACTGTTCTCATTTCTCCAGCTTCCTGATCCATTTCACTCAGGTACGGCTCAGGTGACGAGTGCAGAGCACAGAGTTAGCCAAAGCACAAAAGAAACCGGCTGCCAGACCCCCCGTGCGCTCTGCCGTTCCACGGGACAGGCGGTTTCCTGGGACTAATTGGAAACCGAATGGTACTTGCCAGTCTTTGTTTCCTGGTTCCAGTATTCTGGCCTGGATGGACAGAAACGCTGCCTGGAAAAGTTGCAAAGCGGCTCAGAGTGCCTTGTTGCTGTTGGCTGCTTTTTCCTTACTGGCTTTTAAAATACCAGAATCCAGACTTTGTTGTAAAACATGGTCCCCGCCGTATCCCCTGTCAATCAGCAGTGAATGAGAATCAGCATGGGTTTCGAATGCATTCGAAATATAAATGGTCGGACGCCGTCCAAAATTCTGCTCCACCAGGGGACCAAGCCTATGGAATGAGCTGCATGTGTTTAGAGTGTGATATGTTGACTTTGAGGCTCTATGTATATATTTCTTCATAGGAGTGAGGGGCTGTCTCGCATCTTGGGTAAGAGTATTCCGTCCCAAACAAACGTTGCATGACTGTTTATGGAGTAACGCTGGAAAGTTTTAATTTTTTTGGTTCATGTTGCGTGTTGTTTATTAGCCAAGTTGCTCATTTTCTCCAATACATTCATTTAATTTGGTCAAGTCTATGGGTAGTATGGACATCATCAATACCAAGTGTGTGTGACTGCGTGCCTGCGTGCGTGTGTGTGTAACACACGTGTGTTTGCTAATTGAAACCAGGGCTTGCCACTTTTGGCTTATGGAGGTAAGAATGGCAGACAGATGAGTGGTGCAGGGAAATATGAGTATTGCTTTTCCTTAAACAGTGTTTGGAACACTTCAGCAGCCTGATTAACTCCTCATAACTCACATCAGGTCCAAAGTGAAAAAAAAAATCACACCATCCGAGTTATTGTTTGTGCATCTTATCTCTCGGCGCCTTCATCACTCTCTTCCCCGTGTTTGTAGCACCTCCTCATTTCCCAGCAGTCTCGTCCGTGATTTCCCAGGATCAGGGTGTTGCTTCACGAGGAGACCATGGAGACATATGGCCTGCCTGCTTTCGCTCCTCTGCTCTACACATACGGGTGTAATATGGCCATGATTATAGAATACAGTCAAACTTTGGGTTTGTGTAGAGAACTGTTGCAAATGTGTTATTTCAATCAACAATGGTACAATAAACATACATTACGCTGAATACACACAGTTTCTTATGTTAGTGAAGTCACAAGTTACAGCTTAAGATGATTGGATTGTCTTTTTAGAAGAATTAAGTGAAGGAGTTGCAGCTTGCCCCCAGCTCCCTTGCATGAAAAGATCATCTCAAGAAGGCTATCACATCCAAAGCATTCCTCTCTTTTTCAGACAGTGTCTGATTGCTGCGTGATCATGATGAAATAATATCAGATTCCAGACAACGCCCAAAAACTGTCCCGGACATTGAGGTGTTGAAGTTTTGCATTTGTGCTTCATTTGGTAAAGCTCTTCTTCTCATACCTCTGTAGATTATTGTAAACACAGGAGATGTTAGCTATGTGCCCGGCTCAGTTATGAAAGTGAAGCACGAAATTAGTAAAGCCTCGCTTTAGTTTGACTCAAACATAACGGACCAGAAATGAAAACTCTACATATGCTGCAGTTTGTTTTTCATCCCCCTGTGCGATATTTGGACCCTGTTGTAACCAGCTGTGGGTGTCATCACAGCAGACCCTTTGCGAAACGAAAACACCTCCAGGCTGAAAGCTTCACTTTGACAAAACGCAAGACAAATTCATGACGGAACATACCTGACTCATCCAGTAACACCATGCAGGGTCCGTCTTTGTTTACCCTCCACGCCCTCCCATGATTAGGACAAGAATCACAGAACTCATCGTTCCTCAGGCATTCAGATCTTTGTGAGCCATTATCACTCCCAAGATGTTTTTACCTCAGTGAAATCACACAGAAATGCAGCTCAGAAGTGTTTTAAATGTCTTAGAAATTCATAGTGCGCCATTCAGGGCGTAGGCTTGCAAATTATGGCCCTTGGGCCCCATCGGGCCCGATGGTCTTTGAGATCTGGCCTGCCCGAGATCGATGCAGAATTCATCATTTTGTCTTTACGCAAAAAAAACAACAAAAACTACAGCAACAAAACTAACTAACTAACTGTACTTTGATGCACTGGCAAAGACAGGTGAACAACAAAACTGTTCCTATTGAAAGGTAGATAATGTAATACCATAATGCTTTTTCTCTGTGTCTGTTTGATATGTCTGCACCTTGTGCTGACGCGGCCTGTCTGTCAAAATTAAAAGTACGTGTGGCCCCTGAACTGAGAAGATTGCTAACCCTGATTTAGAGAAATCAAATGCTGCATCGATATGCAATCAATGCCTGGCAAAGCAAGAGAAAACAGGAGGGAGACATCAATGAGGATTGTCAGAAGCCGAAGCGAGACTCTGACGTAGCTTCATTAAATTCTTGAGGTTTTTGGCTCACTGGAAAGCCTGGAGCTAATTTGGCATTTAGGCTTTCCCCTTTAATTCTTCGTGACTTATTACAGCCGCATTCCTATAATTAAACTGATAAACTCTGCCGCGTTTGGCAGCGTTAGCAGAGAGAAATCCCGGCCTTTTCCGCACCACGTGGAGGCTCCGCCTCTCTTTCTCGCTCGTGGCTTAATCGCTGTGACGCCGTTCTCGCCCCGTGTCTCCTCAGTCATAGCGAACGTACTAAAAATATTTGTTACGTCGCAATGAATTCACTGATTCCGTCTCCTTGGCTTGTGTATTTATTGCGTCTGGAGAGAACGCCAGGAATATTGAGCAGAGCATCCAGAGGTCAGACAGATGTTGTACGTGACGTTGCTTCAGTGCTCACGCTGCCCACCCTAAAAGGCTAAAAGGATATTATTCTGTTATCATTCAAGAATAGTCAAAATATGCAAAAGGTTTTTAAAATGAGAGGTTTTAGTGTTTGAGGCAGATCGCTGAACCCTCTCCGCAATCACTCACTCGCTCACTCACTTGCTCACTCACACACACACACACACATACACGCAGCACCTCCACCCCCCTTTCTTTGCATGCAGATTTGATACCTTGGGAGTTACGAAAACACGCATGGAAATAAAATGAGGTAGGCTGTCTAGACCATGTGCTTGGACTCATTTGGGTTGTTGGGTTGGTTTTTAAAACACATGTGAACGTTTATCACTCTGAAATGAAGCATATGGGCTCAGCGCTGTTAATTACCAAAGGGGCGGTTGCCCCTAAATAGTGGTCGAGGTGAGTCTCCTTGTCAAAAACAGAATTGGAGGACTAGCATGTGACCGTCTGTGGATGTGTTTTAGATGACCATGGTCCTCGCTACTTATTCACAATTTGGCAGGCAGGTTGTGGTTGCGTTCAACTGAGGAATAAACTGGAGGATGCGCAGGAAGCCTCAAGGTGTCATGATCAGCTGTTTGTAATTTTGTGATTGACAGTCCCTGTGAATAGAGACCCAAGCCTGAGATGGAAGCGCTCTCAGTCTTTGTCAAAATAAACAAAAGAGGTCTGATAAGAGCAGCTGAGGCCAGTTTGCATTGCATCAGGATTCACATTGAATTCACATTGAAGGGAAGCAGGCGAGGTCGCTGCCGTCACGCCTGCGTGATGAAGATGCCTCGTGCTGCTGTTATTCCAGACAGGTCAGAATGTGAGAAGATGGTGGGCAACGGACCCAGAACGCACCAGAGGATTGCGCAGCACATGCAATCTGGCCGTTTGTGCCGTTCAGGAGGCGTTGCAGAAGAAAGATGGATGGATGACTGCATGGATGGATTGATGGATGAATGAATCTACTTGTGTGTAACTTGAAAGATCCTCCAAGGCTCCATACTGGGATTCTGATTCGCCAGGTTTTTTTTTTCATATTTGTGTCTTCTCCCTGACTGAATGCTTTCACTTATGGTCATTTCGAAACTGACTTGCTCATTCGTGATGTCGCGCTGTAACTCAGTACGCCCATATAAACACCAGCAACCAGACACCTCATTGGATGCTGGAACATGTGTGAAAACACTTTTGGTGTATTGGGTAGGCGTCTTGCAGTAGCAGCAGGGAGGCGGTGCAAAGGACGGGTTTTTAGTCAAAAACAGAGAGTATGGGTTTAATTTTTGGACAGACCTGCCCCATAGGTTCTCTGTTTTATATCTTGGATAGAATCTCTCGTGTAAAATATGGATGACCCTGTCTTCATCAGGTTTTATGAGCGTGTCCTCACGAACAAAGGAGCCACTGTGAGCAGACGTCTTGAAAAGTCATAACGCAAATGAAATGAAGCAGTTTTACAACGTTTGCTCCAAAAAGCCAGACCGCCAGACAAAAGTATTTATAATTATGTCTCGCATTAAGCAGCTTGCAGCTTATCGCAGACACGCTGTGCTTTCTCTTAATCCAGGTATCCCAGGGCTCGGAGATCCGCTTCCAGTCAGGAAACTTCTCCCTTGCCAGCCTGATCCGGGAGGAGACCTTTCCCCATGGCAACGAGCACCTCCTGAATTGGGCCCAGAAGAAGTACAGGGCGGTCACATCTTTCTCCGAACTTAAGATGACTCAAGACATCTACGTAAAAGTTGGAGAAGGTTGGTTTCAGTGGGAGAAGCCCCATCACACAGCTTGAGGCTCCAACGCTCACCTCCCCCGCTCCCTTCTGCCTGCGTACCGTATTTTCTTGACTATAAGTCAGTATCAGTCGCACTGGCCAAAAAATGCATAATGCATAAAAAACATACAGTATATAAGTCCCACTGGAATATCAGTTGCATTTTTTGAGGACATTTATTTTACAAAATCCAGGACATGAACTTGAGAGTTAAGTTCTAATAATAACAACAAAATCGAGAAAAACAGGCTCAATGGTCATACAAGAAGCTGGCGTAGTGCATTGATGGTTATTCAACTACTTGAGGCATAGACAACAAACTGAGTACGTATCTGGCATGTTGACACAGCAATTACTCTATAACTAATTAAATTACTTGATAACTAAAGCATCAAAATTAGCTAATGAGTTTACCAAAGCTGCAATCTCACTCCACATCACTAAATCCATTGAATTATTCATCCTGTGTGACGCTTTTGAACAACAATGCCAACTATGGAGGTAGATGTAGAGCGTAGATTACCGAAAAGTTGAAATCTTAATAGTACAGGAGTAGCAGATACTGGTACACAAGCCTAGAGTGCCATTGTACGGTTATCAGTGTGACAGTAATGAACATGTGAAATTATATGTTTTAATAAGTTTACATAAAAGTCGCGTCTGAGTATAAGTCGCACCCCCGTCCAAACTACGAAAGAAAGTGTGACTGGTACTCCGGAAAATACGTTACTTTTTCTTTTCAGCTTGTTTGCATTTGAAGCACCCGGCCACACGTCCATATGTTTTTCCTTAGATGCATTGCGTAACCCTCCCCTCCCCTAAAAAAAAAAAAAAAAACACCCTGTATTGAAATAAGGAGGAGAAGGGTGTTTTTTTGGTGGCAACATATTGAGCAGCATTGGATCTAATCTGACTTGATTAAATTCCAACAAAGAAATAGACAAAAAACTAGTCTCTGCCGTTTCTGTGACTGATATAGGAGAACAACCATCCATACAGTGTCTGTTGTATGTTTCAAAATTTTTCAAAATTCCCATTACCACAGCTGTTGTCCCTAAGAGAAGCTGTCAAAAAAAGACTTTGTGATTAATGAATAAATATTACTCCCACCAATCGATATCTGAAGCTTTGGGACACTGAGTCATTCATCAGCTGGACAGCTGAAATGTTGGAAATTTGGACCAAATTTTATGGGAACTCTCCGTTTATTCTCTACAATCGGGATCTGAATTTTAAACAGTTTCTGTATGTGCCTGTTTGTGGTAATGCATGACACAGTGATAGAAGTGTGTTGGACATCATTGGAGATCTCCAACTGAGGCTTATTGGTCTGCTAATATTAAAGAGTCTGAGATTCACAATAACAAATTACGTAAAGAAAACAGCAACCGCATCGACGTAATGTCCCACAGAGAGGAAATCATCTGTCAGAGTCTCAGCAAACAGTGGGAAGCTGCCTGAGGTTTATAGTTAAGAAGTTAAGAGGAGTGTGTAAGACAGGAGAAATCGCTGAGCAAACCAGGAGAAGGCTCGTAGCTCCTCACCAACCTAATAGTCGAGAAGGTTCTGAACACGCTGGAGATGTGCCACTTCCAGCATCACTGCCAATGTTCTTGTCGTGTTCTTAGTTGCTGTGAGACACAGAATGATCGTTGAGGCTTTGTCGAGGCTTTGTCGGTGCCTCTATAATCAGACCAGTGTGGCTAGGTGCCGAGTTTTGGATGCCATGTTTACCCCAAGCAAAGACAGGTCGAGCTGCCTTCCACTTCCCATTTCACCAAGATGGACAGAGGCTTTGCTTCCCATCCTGGCCTGAGCTCAGACTCACTCCCCAACTCTATAAACTAATTAAAGAGCGGCAGGAGAAGAGGGTGCCAACCGTTAGTTTACACTGTGAACGTCTCTGTTTGCCAAATAAGGAAGCATCTGCCTGGTGTTTTCTCCCAATCATGTAGTGGTGCCCCAACTTCTCATGTTCTTTCAAAGACGAGGTAGGTCCATGTGGCCACAGATGAATATTTCAGAAAATACATCATTTGGCCCTTGCCAATCTTTTCCAACAATCCTGAGCTCAGTTTTAAGTTTTCCACAGTGAACCAAGAGGGCAAGTTTCCTTGTTTTTATGGGAAAACCAATGGTACCATGTTGGATGTGCCCTCGATGGCAAGCATCCACGATCAAGGCATTGAACTCCTGCCAGCCGTGTAGATGCTGTTCTCGAGCTGACCTCACGCTTTGACGTCCCTGCGGTGGCAGACAACACACATTTCTCTGTTGATCGATCGGGTCTAGAATAGCATCACAGAACCCCAACCGGTAACAAAAACATCTCCCCTTCTTCTTTCAGATCCGCTATTTTCAGACACCTGCAAGATTGATAACAAGTTTCTGTCTCTGAACTACTTGGGCGGCTACATGGAGCCCCAGACATCAAAAGGTTGTGTGCTGTCGGGACCCGACAAAGACCAAGAGGTCCACATTATCGAGCTTCAAGCCCCGAACTCCAGCAGGTAAGCAACCAAACAACTCACGGCAAGAGAGGCATTCGCGTTGTCATAATTCAAGTCGGAGGTCGAAGATGCTTTCATTTGTCTCAGCGGAGTTTCCACAAGAGGAAAAGCAATCGGTGGAAACATATTTTCCTCCTCCCCCAGTTGGCAATTCTGACCCTAACAGCTTGCAGTTGTGGTGGTAGCCATGATGTTTTTCCTCACAGTGCTATCTAGTCTGAGTTGCACATGTCTCAGTAGGATCTTTGCAAGAATCTGTCCAGCTTTATTGAATCAGATTGGACGGCGCAGAGGTCCTGGTGGTGCTAACTAGACAGAGCCATACTAGAAGTCTGTGTCTTAATTTGTTTTTCACTTTCTCTATCCCTCCCCTCATGCAGTGCTTTCCAGGTCGATGTCATCGTGGATGTACGCCCTCTTGACAGCAATGCTCCAATAAATCGTGACATCGTCTTGGTGCTGAAGTGTGCGAGGCCTGTCAACTGGGTCATCGAAGCCCACAACGTAATCGGCAGATTGACAATCATGGTAAGGTATTGCCTGAGTATCAAGAAGTGTTTGTTATGGTTACAGCACAGGTCCACATGGACAGAGTAGATGGAGTACTGACTAAATATCTCTGGCCATCGTGTTCAATTGCTGCCCTGAAGGACAGGATTGGAATAACAGGTTTTGGATCAAGGGCACTTTGAGCAGAGGAACTGTGAAATGTTTTCAGCTTCTGGAACTGTCGTCACAATGAAAGTGCCAGACGCTGGAGTGGTAGCAATATGCGATTATTTTCACAGAAACAAAGAGTCAGTTCACGTGGAATGAGTTTAGAAGTGAGTTACAAACAATATCCAGCTTCATGCTGCGCAGGGTCTTCTTATGCACTGATGGCGTAATGGCTACATGCAGGGAAAAGGTATCAGATGACCTCCTCCCCAGAAATAGAATAACATTTAATCGTCCGAAGGATGAGAATTTAATGTCCAAATTCACATTTCATCATCACCAAGTCTCCCTGCTGTCATATTGGACCTGCACTTCCATGCTACCTTCACCTCGCCCCAACCTCGGTGCAGGTGAGGTGGGGGGGGATGTGGGTTTCCTCCCTGCGTAACCCTGATCCTCCTAAAGGGTAGCCGCAGTCATGACGCTGCACGTTTGCAAAGTCGACATTGTGTTTGCACAGCTGCTGGGTCATGGCTGCGCTGTATATAAGTCAGGCTGGGAGTGTAACGCGGGTTCAAGCCGGTGGAATTTACAGCAACACACACATTTCATAACCCCTTGTGTGGGCTTACAAAATAGCGTGCGCATTTACATTGTCCTGTGCAAATAGAAGTCACTGAAGCGATTTTTTAAAAGTGTTTTTAAACAAAATTTATCTCACCTCAACTGCAACCTCAGCTGCATTCGGCACTTGTGCGTACGAAAGTGTGTAGGCCCGGCTCCCTTTCAAGAGTTTAACTAAGAGAGTCTCATTTACGAGCTTGGCGGTAAATCAGTCAGTGGGTTACACTGTGGTTGTATATTTATTTCCCCCCTCTGTGTTTCACGCCCGCCTATGCCTCAGTTAGAGGGTGTGGCACTCCGAATGTGCACGTGCTGGAAATATTCTGCTGACATTGTGCAACTTCGAGCGGTCAGCTCCCCCCTTTTGCAGCTGCCAAACGGTGGACAGACCTCTTTGCCTCTCTTTGTAGGGGGAAACGACATGACGCACACACTGCTCTGACAAAAATTACACCAATCACGTTGAGGAAATGCTGTGCAAATATAACTTTATACGGCATTTCCTCGTTTCCCTATTTGAGGAAATGAAATCCATCATTATTAGCTATGGCAGAGTGTGTGTGTGACCGATACACGTCAAGATAAAGCTGAATGAAGGCGGTAGCATTAAGACCGAGGCGTGTGCTCGAAAAATGACACTGGGGTTGTTCATACATCACTTGAGGAACAAGTTGGAAAAACAAACTTCAACAGATGGGCTTCCACTGTCAGCTTCGACAATAGGTTCACTGTCAAATAACAATTTGACTTCAACAGACAAGCCATGAGCTCAGTATGTGTCACTGTGTGGTCTGTCAGAGTAAAGTGCTTCCACGCCCTGGGTTCCATGAACATGTCTCCACAGTGCTCCGGTCGTACTCAGTATGCTTGTACAACACTATTGAGCATGATGAAGTTACACAGTTTTCCTCGAATACTTACTGATCTACAGTGTATGTAGGTTGAGGTCCTTAATACTCCTGTAACGTCCCAACGTCTTGGAGCGCCACTGCTCATATTATACCCCAGCTTACTGTAATTGATGAGTTTGTTTTCTGTTCACCATCGTACACAGGATGCTACGCTTGTGTAATCAGCCGCTGGACCAATTTCAACTATGCGCGAGATAGCGTGGCCTCGTAAAACCAGCGCCAAAGTGCTGCGAGAGGGCAGATTCTCCGCAGCCGTCGCCCGAGAGCACGAGGATGTGTGGGAAATGGTTGCGAGAGTAGCTCCCCTCCTTCGCACCGGGGGAGTCTCTGCGGCTCGGGAGAACAGGGAATTAACAAGGAATTTGAGCAGACACCTGATATGTCAGATAGTCGGCGATGAGTGATCCACGATGCGCCCGTTGCTGCGCATACAACATTCACGTTGACACAGTAATACACAGGACCATACATGAAGTAGAGCATGTGTCGCAATCCTTCATCCGCAAGACCTTAAGGGCAGCTCACTCTGCTTTTCAGTGAGCTTTCACACTGACAGTGAGTGAGTGGAGGAAAAAAGGCAAATAGAATATAAGCAGTTTTGTTAGCTAATTCACAATTTATGTGAAATTATTGATTTCCGGGAAATTCGTTTCGTTCTCTCATACCATATTGTGAGAGAACCTCAAAGTTGACGTTCAGTGTCCTGGTTATGCAGACTCTCAAATCCTTGGCTCTCTCACACGTCCAACCAACTGCAGGAGGGACCCAAGCTGCAGTCTTTGACATGTCAGGGATGTAGTTTTATTTTCTCGTCTTCACCAATAGTGATCTCAGCAATGCAATATTTGCAGAGAAAATAGATTTGATTGAAAGATCATAGGTTATCATAGGAACACTTTAATCATGTCCAAGGAACTAAAAATATGTTGCAAGACAATGGCTTCACTTCATGCTCATGTCAGAGCAGGTGAACAAGATACCTGCACAAAGAAGGAGACTTTGGCATCGTCTGAAGAGATTTATGAAGGACTTCATGATAAGAGTAGAAATGATTGATCAGCATGAATTCAATCAATCAGTGCTAGGTGGTGAAGAGCTGAGGATACCACATAGATATGTTGATATATTGCTGTTGATGGTTTGTGTATGTAAAAGTCCGATAGGAACATGCAGAGTTAGAATTTGTTTGTTAGCTCCCCCCCTGGCCCCCTACTCAGTCTCACTGCTTGATATAAGTCGGATTGAACGGGTACGTTTTTGGATTCTCAGAAGTTGAATCACCCACACATTTTTTTTTTTCCTTTTTTTTTTTTTTTTTTTTTTTTCTTTCACATTTGTAATTCAATGCCGGTCTTTCGTGCAGACTTGCATGATCCCCCAGCATGGGAGCTCTGCACAACATGTACTGCAAGTACACAAGCATAAACCCAACTTTCATTTTTGTTGTTCAGCTTTTTTGCAATGTCACAGTGGCAAAACTTCTAGATTGATGTTGTAACAAGGCCGAGCAAAAGTAGCACTATGGCGATAAATGTGTTTCAACATGGAGTGAAAAATCGGGAGTAAAAAAACAACATTCCCAGTATCAACATGATATATGTGAAAGCACTGCGCGATACCAGCGAGGTGTAAGACTTATTTTCTTATCATGTGATCAGTCAACAGTCACAATTCTGCAGGAGTTACGCCGCAATCAGATGAAGTATGTAATGTCATAAAAAGGTGAAATATGCCACAATGCGTCAGTGGAGCGCTGTTGTGAGAGGAAACTTTGCATGAGGCAGCATCAATACAGGCTTGTTGACATTTTCTTGCTCCCCTCTCCAACTTCTGAAGTGATTCATAAGCGAAAAGAAGGAAAACAAACCTAAAATAGGACACATATAGCACGCGGTCCTTTCTCTTTCACTGTTTTTGACCGTCGCACAGCCTGAGGCGCCATGTGGCGGCACTCTTGGGATCACTTTCTCCTTCTTTTTCCTCTGTCACAGACCTCAGATACCGTGAGTGTCAATTCCAACTTGGAGAGACGGATGCAAGTGTCGAAGAACGTGAGGTTGCACTTGCCGTCGGGGTCGCAGGAGCTGATCAAGTGGGCAGAGCAGAACAGCTTCAGCCCCGTCACGTCTTACACCGGCACACCCATGGCCAACTATTTCAACCTCCGTCTTAGAGAGCAAGGTAGGAATGCATCCACGTGCTACGCACAAGTTATTTATGTGTGTTAGGTAGAAAGCGAAACTTGTGCAAAAGAAACACGTGTCTTGTGACACTTTTGGTGCAGGCAAATGTGGCACACGTCCAACTGGCACAGGGTTTTGAAATTGGTTTTGTGGTCTGTGGTCCTGCATGACTTCCAGATGTGGTGGATCCTCCTGAGGGCACCTTGCCACCTGAGCTCTCCATCTTGCGCGACTCGAGCTCACTCCTCGGTCCGGGAGGCGATTCGAGGCCCATTCGACCATTTCACTTCGGCGAGGGCCTGCCTTACCTGCAGCTACCCCCCTCCCTCGACGATCATCCCTGGGAGGGCAGGGAGTCGGAGGAGCATCACGGCGTGCTGAGCATTGGCCTCACCGTTCAGTGTGAAGAGACCCGCATGGTGGTCAGCATCGACAAGGGGGTTCTAGAAGTGAGTTGACACCTGTCCTTCATTTATCATAGACCTATAAACACTTAGAGCTGGACAGCGTTGGCTGATCTGCCCGTTTTGAATTCTCGGTCCAATTTGTTTTAAGGCATTTGTTAAAATATCCTTCAACATCGATGGACTGTTTCTCAATTTCATAGGTTGTTTCTGATAAATGTAGTACACAAACCTAATGTGGAAAAAGTAGGTACAATCATACATGATAGTCTGGCTAAGAATAATTTCAATGTTCCCCCTGCCTCACATTATAGTTCCTTTTTGCAATTTTAGTATAAAAGCAGAGCAGTTCAAGGCGTAGTTTTCCTAAACTGTATTGGTAGTAGTAGGACGAAGTTAGAAACGAGACCTCCTCCTCTTCCTCCTCATCGGCCAACATCCCCCTTGTAAGTTGGCATATGAATCTGACTTGGGCAAAACATTTCCCAGCGTTTGGCATTTGAACAGAGGGATAACACACTGAGCCCACATCATAGCGCGGAAACGGGCTCAGGCTGTAATTAGGAGAAGTTGGGTTTAGAGCTAAACCACCTTGTGGGATTTGTTTATTCCCAGGGATGTCTTTGAACTTTTTTCTTTTCAAACAAATCTAAAAGTGATTTAATAAGCTATTATTAAAATTTGGATCTGTGTCCCCTCTCTTCTGCCATTTTTCGATGTTTTCTCAAGGAGAAGGGGTTTACCCAGGCAAACCTCACCCTACAAGACCCAGAATGCAAAGCCACAGTTAATGCCACCCACTACACGCTGGAGACTCCTTTGACCGGCTGTCAAACGACGGTGTATCCCATCCCTGCTAGCCCGTCCGTCCTCTACATCAACTCGGTGAGTTCAAATCTCCACCCTTCGATTCAAGCGTCAATACACTTTATTTATCCCGTTGTGCCCCTGGTCTGCTCCGAAAACCCTCCCGAGCTTCTCCACAATGTCAGCACAGATACTCCAAATATGTCCCTTGTTTGATGATACTGCCGCTTTATTTAGATAAAATGCTTCTTTTAACCTCCCCATCTGAAAACCCCCTGTTATATTTGTGAGCGTGGAGGCCGCGCACCATATTTGTCCTCTAACAAGCGAGGATGGATCATTTCCTTTCTGACCTCTGTGAGCTTTTGTGGGGAGAGTGTGTGTGCAACACATTTTCAAAACAGCCTGTGTTTATCCAGTGCCGCCTCTTTGCATTCAGGCTTAGATGTGAAGGATAACCCAGGTCCTGCAGTTAAAAGTAATTAATTTACATTTTCCAGGCCCCTTGTATTCCTTTTTCTGCCTTTGCTTCCCTCTGTCCTCCACAGAATTCGAAATGATTCCAATGTCAGGTCAATTGATATAAGTTGGAGCAAATGATTTAATCTAGTTTGATTTACATTACAAATCCCTCATGAATGCCGGACGCCGGTCTCAAGAAGCCTGACCCGCCTTTGTCCTGTTGAAACAACGGCTTGTTTTGTCAGATGAGGCATTCTGTTGAAATCACAGGACCAACCCATTTCCACTGAAACCCAATTCATCAGTCACACACTGTCTTTGGCAGCTCGGAGACTCCAGTCTCCCTTTGTGCTGACTGGACAACACCGCTGACAACTTGATCTGCAACAACCCCTGAAATCTGGAAATGATTTCTCCAAAAGTGTCGGGTCTACTTCCATGTAATACAGATCCGTCCCGTTGTGAATCGGTCGCTCTCCCCCGTGGTTTGCAGGTCACGATAAGTCACTTGGAGTCCAAAGATGGGAGCGGCGGGCCGGTGGATTACGAAGATCAGGAGACAGGAGACATCTCCTTTCTGAGGGACGCCACAGAGGAGTTGGACAGGACGTACGGCGAGCCGACCGAGCACCACGCGTCCATATTGGTAAGGTCCCAGATGGGCAGTTGGGAACAAAGGGGAGTGGCGCTTCATGGTAGGGCCGGGGACGTCAAGACGAGAACACTAATCAAGCTCTGCTCAGCGTGACTCACGCGCTGTCGGACCACACCTCCATGTCTCACGAGTCGTCCTCGCCAGCGAATACTCATCGGGCTTCTACTGCAATGCGTGTCTCTGTGATGTCTTTTTAATTAACTCCTCTTCAAACACAAGTGCTCTGCCAACATTAATCCCTCGCTGACTTACCTCTTCTTTTTCTTCCGTGCAACTTATTACCTCAGCCAAGCGGGGCAGGGTTTGTTTATCTTAAGGTCCACCAAAGAGGATATGAACCAATTTTTTTAGTGGATGGGAAGTTGTGTGAAGGTGTAATCCAAGAGCAAATGTACCAGCAACTGCACAGCAACCAGTGTCTGGAAAGATTGCGTCATTGAATTCGATCCTTGTCCAGTCATCTAAAACTCAATTTTGTTTTCTACCACTTTGCTCTCTGTCAAAGCTGATTAGTGTGTCTACTTGACTATTTTTTGCTAGTTATTAGAGCATAGTGCACGAAGGAGTTCCTCAGGAACATTTGGCAAGAGCCTTCATCAATTCACTGGTTGACCAAGAGTTCGACATAGTCACTGGTGAGAAAACACGAAAGTTTTGCCAATTCTGCAAATTTTTAGGATGCAGCCACATTAAGCAGTTTATGTATCAGTATTGGTGATATTGATTGAGCACTTGGTATAACGTAGGTTCCAGTTGTGGCTGCCTTAGTTTGCACACCACTGCTCTTGTTCTGGTGGAGGCAAGCTGACAAAAGCCGATGCAGACATGGTGTGATGTTATTTCCTACCTGGAAAATCGTGTTTCTGTATTTTTAGACCAGATAACACATAGTGTGTGAGGGTGGAGCTCAGCTCAAAGTTTAGATAAAATGGCCCCTATATCTACAATGTTAGGCGCTGGTGGAGCTGTGCTTTCTATTGTGCGTGCGTGCGTGTGCGTGTGTTTGTGTGTGTGTGTGTGTGTGTGTGTACATGCGTGTTATCTGCTGTGTTCCCTCCCTGCTCTCTGGTGTATGTGCATGTTACCCAGCCCTTTGCATCATGGGGTGAGGGTTCTCAGCAGTGGAATTTGATGTGTCATGAGTCCTGCTAATGTTGCTGTTGGCTGTGTTTTGCTCTCCCAGTTCAACTGCACATACCAGAAGAAGCGGGAAACCCCGGAATCGCCTCCAAGCTTTGTTCCGGGACCAGCCAGGGATCCAATCAGCAACCTGACATTCAACATGGAGTTTCACAATACAAAAATGTTCCGGCACCCCACGCCTCAGGCCTTCTACCGTGTTTCCGAAAATCAGCAAGTATTTGTGGAGGTAACTATATACTTTGCTGCATTTCCTTTACTTAGTGCAGCTTTGTGGATGAGTGTTTGTTCCCGTCTTGTCCTGTTCACGTGCTAAGTAACGATCAAACCTGTCACAAACGCTTAAACTGCTCCCTCAAAGCGTCACCCCTAAGTGAGCCTCACCACTACTGGAAACAAAGAGCAATGAACCACAACATGGATATTGAGTTGCTGATATTTTCATCGCAAACCATGAAATTCTTATTTTATGCAAGGCACACATAACACATCGTCCACCTGCTCCTTTGTCAGACCCACTTAAACCAAAGGGAAAGTTTGGGCACAGCCACAGATTCAATCACAGATAAAATCAATCAATCAATCAATCAATCAATCAATCAATCAATCAATCAATCAATCAATCAATCAATCTTGTCTACATATCAATCTATATTGTACAATAGTCATCAAAAGGTTTGCATCTGATCTGATGCAATAACGTCAGTCGCTTTTTAGTGTACTGCATTGTTAGTGTGTGTGTGTGTGTGTGTGTGTGCGTGTGTGTGTGCGTGTGTGTGTGTGCGTGTGTGTGTCTTCAAATGCTTGCATTGTGCAACAACAAGGATGGGGTCATGTCAGAGACATGTTACCTCAGAGTGTCTCTAAGAGAGGAGCTCTGCAGAGATGATTTATGATGCTATCAGCGGGAGATGCCTTCTCTGACGGTGTGGACACAGGGGCAGCAGGTTACAAAGACTTTCCTGTGCTGAGGCATCTCCTCGGAGCTCACACTGGGCTGAGAGCTCGCCCGCCATGACGACCTAAAACGGACACAAGTGTGCATTCATACTCATGCCACGGCTTTGACTCTGTTCGAGATTTGCATCGCTGCAAATGTGTCACCATGATTTAATGATATTAACTTGAATCTGTTCACAGACATTCAGATTTGTGAATGACTGATTTGTGCTTTTTAACAGCCCAGGGTTGCATGCCTGAAAATGAATATTACATCTTTATGCGTGGGAGAGGCCTGACCCAGAATTCTCTCTTGTCTCTGGTGCACTTCAGATCACATCCAGCACAGCGGACCCCGAGCTGGGTTTCACCATCTTATCCTGCTTCGTTTCCCCCAACCCGAACCCCAGCGTAGCCTCCGACTACACTCTCATCGAGACGCTCTGCCCCACCGACGACTCTGTCAAATATTATCCTGCGAGGGACCTGCCCGTCCCTCACCCGCAGAGGGCCAGGGGCAGGTTCAGCTTCACGTTCAGCTCAAAGCTCAACGTTTCCCGCCTCTTCCTGCACTGTGAAATGTCCCCGTGTTCAAAGAGACCGCAGAGCGGCCAAAGACTCCCACTGGTATGTTGCGTTACGGCCTGGATAGCAAACAAAGAGCGCTTCTCTCCGGAGTCATGCAGTATTACTGCACCATCTTCGCTCTGGCTCACCTGAGCCATCAGATCTGTGGTCTGACAGAGGACATGAATCAATGGCGGGCTCGCCAAAGTGTGCAGCTGCAGAATCAAATGTGGATGCATCTCAGCTGTCGCTTTCCTCCCACAGTCACATTCATGCAGTGTTGAATATTGAGTAATCTTTTACTAACTAGCCAACAATTTGCCTCATATTTTACTCAAGACGAAACTGAAATTATATAATATAGAGATGTATAAGCATTAAGATTCCAGCACGTGTCTTGTCTCGTGCTCACCGTAAAGCTATATTGCATGACTCTATAAGTAAGAGTATTGGTGCTGAAAGAGATTTTTGTAAGTTATCAGAGAAGGGAAAAGCAATTATAGCATGCCACTGACACACCTGTGCACAGATATGACAATTTTGTGGATACGCAAAACAAGCAAATGGCCCCTTGCCTGTCAGGACTGTTGAGTTGCTGGATTGTACACAAAGGACAAAGATGAAACTGCAGATTTGAGATTAGATGGGTACTTGCTATCGGCAGGACCGAGTTGAAAATATTGTGCAGAATCACATTCTGGCTTGGCTGGTTATGGTTTTAGTATCTCACACTTTCAAACCATGCACATGATAAGACAATGCCACTCAACCCTCTTTCTGGCTCTGCTCACCGACAACATGTTAGGATGTTGGTCGGGGATTATGTTTTGATTTGTCGAACAGTATTTTTCAGTGTTTCATTTGTCTTTTTGCGATTTATTATTTTTTCAATTTCTGCGCAGTGCCAGGAGCCCAGTGAAGGCTGTGACTCTATCGGCGTGGACACTATCATGGCCATGATGATGAACACCAAGTCGACCACCAAGGCAATGGTTGTGGTCCCGGATGGATCGGACCCCTGGCACGTAACAGGTGAGCGCACGTTCTGATTCGGTGTCTCACCTAAACCTGCGTGAGCCTCATTTGGGCCGTCTTTGCTCCCCGCACAAAACATCGGATTTGTTTTTGCCTTGTAGTCGTAGCTACAAATCACGATCAGAGCTCTTATTTCCTCGCCTGTGAGTCCGTATAGTGTGAGCAGGAGTGAAAAAGAGAGAGAGAGAGAGGGAGAGAGGGAGCTGTCTGATGGCGGTGGAGCTGGAGAAAAACTCAGTCCAGCACTTGGAGATTAGACCGAACCACTCAGGCCCACAAAACACTGCGCATGGCTTCATCACATCTGGCCGTCATTAAGTGCGGTGTGTGTGTGTGTGTGTGTGTGCGCCTGCATTGTGTATGTCCTCAGGTTTGTGTGCCTATTTACTCGAGTGTCTGTGTATGTGCCTGTGTGTGTGTTGTTTCTGGGTGTGTGTCTACCAAGAAGCATGTGGTTTACTGGAGTGAAGGGGAGTTTCCTCGCACAGAGGCCCAGTTCGGCTGCTCGGGCTTGCGTCCACGCCGGAGGAGGGTGGAAAAAGA
>OMPJ01039634.1:0-16835 GCA_900312935.1 Carapus acus | reverse complement strand
GGAGCTAGAAAATCCTCCCCTGCCGTTAAGATCACCCGTTTGGGAGCACTTTGGTGTTATCTGCGTTCAAGCATCCTTTCAATCACAATTCTGATCGGGCAACTGATTTTTCTTGGCAAAAAATATGAAGATTGAGTAAAATTGAATACTGTAACATTAGAATTCTGGAGCTGAGTGCTGCACTTGTGGATTTTTTTGTTTAGTGTTTGAAAGGAATTTATTATTTTCAATTTTAATATTTTAATTTGTAACATTGATAACCATTTGAGGATATTTGATTTAAGTTAATGGTACCAAGCAGCACTTTGAATTTATTTACGATTTCCGCTTGTATATTGACAAGTTTTGGTTATATAAACAACACGCTGTGGAAGAAAATGGTTTTGCATTTTGTTCCCATACTGTACCGAAAATGTACCGAACCGTGACCCCCCTGTACCTAGTACGTACCGAACCGAGATTTTTTCATACCGTTAAACACCCCTACTTTTCACCAATAATTTTAAGTGGATGCAGTATGTCACATTAATAGGTAGGAGTCCAGACCTTTCCATCAATCTCCCAATGATTTGGCCATATAACTGTAACTTAACTTAATGAACTTACTGTAGATACATATTCATATTCAATATATCCCATTATTTCCCATAGGATGACTGGGAGTTGCAGCAAAGACATCCCCAAGAAAACTGCAGTTAAGACCCAATAAAGTTGAGTGCCTCTATTATTCCAGCAAGGCATGAAGCGCAACAGCATCAGCTGTTGGGTGGAATGGAACACAAACAAACAAAGTAAAGAGTAGTTGAAGTAGTAACATCGTTGTCATTGCCAACATTGTCGTATTAGAAGTTTTTTGCTGAATTTGAAAAAGTAATGAAACTCTTCATTAATTTTGATTTCATAATGGTCTGACTGTGATAGTAAGACGTGCTGTTCCAAGATAACCATGACAGTTGACACTGTCCCATTGCTTGACTGCATTCCTTGTGAAGTCATGCAATATTAAACCACCCTCTGACAGAAACCAATTTCTCATTCCAGTGTGTCACATACCATATGTTGAACTTTTTTTCTTACCCTCTATGACACTTTCTCAACATTTTTCCCTCCAGAACAGCTGACTTGGCTGAACTCAATCGATTTGAAGAATGTCAACCAGGAAGTTGCAAATACAACATGAAGGTAGTATCAATGGAGTAAAGAAAGATATACTAACCATGACTACAGGTAGAAAAAAAGTGAACAGTGTGACGTCACCATACTGAGGCTCGAATTTTGAATGTGCTCATCTGGCAAAAGGACATTAAAAACAAATGCAGCAACAGCATTAAGGAAAAAAATTAGCATGAGGGAGAATTGCTAGAGGAGCAAATGTGCAAGCAAGGATAGTCTAATTATTAGAAATCGATGCATGCTGAAACAAATGATATGGCCAAACACTGACAGATTATTAGAATAAATGAAATTTTAAAGGGCAATTCAAAGGGCACAAAGTGTACTTAGGTGCTGGGAAACAAGAATATAAGCCAGACTTTGCTTGAATTGATATTTGGTTTTATGTAAAGGTTATTAGACATATTTTATGACACTGACATCATCCATGCAGTATATCAGCTATTTGTAATTCTTACTGCGTATATACGCGCCAATGTATTTCAGCTATAATAATTATTGGATGTTTGTTCACAGGTGGCAATAAAAACATTTGAGGGAGAAGTTTGTGCACTATTTTTGCTGTTTTAGAAAGCGTTTAGAAAACTCTGGTCCCACAACCCCAAATTAAAAAAAAACTATAAATAAACGTAGTTTCATGAAGTTAAGGTTAAATAGTCAGATGTTCTACTGAGAAATGTTATGATGCATTATCGCAGTACCGTAAGAGAACAAATTTGATGAAGAGAATATGACATTGAGTTATTTATTTGTCTAAAACTCCTTTAATTTTGTTTTGTTGTTTTTAATCAGAATTAGTACATTTAAGTTAGATTCCCAATCCACACTCCATACCAGTTGGTGGTGGTAATGTACCAAAACGTTGTTTGCCAACTGGCATCAAACAAGAAGAGGAAAGGGAATTCCAGACTTGAAGTGCACCAGTATACAAGCCACACTGGCTACATTTGAAAAGAAAATAAACTTAAGAGATTTATAAGCCGCACCTGAATGTACGCTGCAGGTTTTCATGTTGCAACTGGAGATATTTACACGGAAAGATGGCACACTGAAGATTTTTCGTAAAATGTAGTTTTATTTTAAGATTTGCCTTTTTTCTGCAAACCATGGTTGAAAACTACCAGAAAGACTACCAGAAAACTATCTATCGCTATCTTTTTTTTTTACATTGACTATTGCCTCATTACATTGACCTAATTCTTCCCGCTGCCATCTCCAATGTCTCAGCGATGTTTCATAGATGCCAAGCTTATGCAGTCGCTCTGTTTCTGTCTTTGATGACCAGATCAATTGCCTGTACCTTAAAAGCGGGATCATCATCTTGAGAACTTTTACTTTCAGTTTAGCTGCTACTCTATTATCACAAAACACTCCAGACACTCTCCTCGACCCACTCCACCCAAGCCTGCCCGCACACCTTGCCACTGTCTTAATATCTTCATACATGTCCTGTGCCACCATGACATACCATATTTCCATACACAGTAGAAACCAGAATAAGACAGAAAATTACATAAAGAATAACATATAAAATACCATAAGCCAGAAAATGCATGACAATGAAGAAAAAAACACATAAAAATTGCACCGGACTATAAGTCGCATTTTTGGGGGAAATCTCTTTTCAAAATCTGGGACCGAGGACAGACATTTAATCTTGAAAGGCAAGTTATAACAATTACTACAGAATAGAGAAAAACAGACTGAATAGACATACAGCACACTAGCATAGCACATCGATGGATACGTGAAGCATAGCCAACAACCTGAGTACATGTCTGGCATGTTGATGTAACAATTGTACAGATGACTAAAGCATAAAACAAGAGATGACAAGTCAACCAAACTTGCAATCTCACTCCAAATCACTAAATCCATTGAATTCTTCATCCTCTGTGTCTCGTGGCTACCGCTAGTGCACTAACCCCGGTAGCCTTGGAACCCAGGAGGCAGACAAACAAACTAAATTTGTTTCTGGCATGTTGACATCGTAATCATTTCGACAACTTAAGCATAAAACACTGTAACTAGTTTACGAAACCCTTAATCTCTCCCCAAATCACTATAGGGTGCAGCGCACCAGAGGTCGAAAAGGATGGGGCCGCTTGAGGAAGCAGTGCTAAAATTACCGTAATGTTGAAATTCTAGTAGTCTGAGAGTAGTAGATGCTGGTGCGTAACGCCACTGCATGGTTGTCAGTGTGATGATAATGAAGATGTGAAATTATATATTTTAAAATTTTCACGTATACTTTGCGTGTGAGTATAACTCGCATTCCCAACCAAACAACAGAAAATACTCAGAAAAATACAGTCCTTCTCTTTCACTCCACACTTCCACATACAGTACCACAGTTTTTCTGTTGGTACACAATCACATGCTTTCTCTTGAGCCACAAAGACAAGGTAAAACTCCTTGTCTCGGACAGGCCTTTCTGGCCTTCATCCCATTCAATGCTTCCTTCAGCCTCTTCTATCTTCTTCAATTTTCTACATACTCTGTGTTAACACACTGGACAACATGGATCATGTTACTGGTAAAGTGACCGCAGCCCAAATCAGATTCACACCACATAAAATGTGAATTTGTCAACACCAACGCAGCCCAAGTGAAGGAACCAGGTTGTTGACTTGTTGATTGATTGTTTGATTGACTGACTGATTTTTATAGGTGTTCTCGCTGGATAAAATACAAGGATGTACAGTACATCATGATAATAGCAAAGACCTGACATATTTTTACATCTATGAAAATGGGATATTTGTAAACTGAAAAAAAATAAGATATGAATGAGTGGTTACATTTGACATTAAATTACGTTACACATCCTTAATAATTGCCATTGTCATCTGGCCCCTTGAGGACCACTGCCATGCTGATGAGGAGCTTGGTCAAAATGAGACACCACACAACCATGAAACACCACACATCTTTTTACTAGTTCCCATCACCAGCCTGGCTGTACTCTCCAAGCCATCTGGTAAATCCTAACGTCCAAGAGACTGACCAAACTCTCTCCTGACCAACTTGATACCACTTTCTAGTGACTAAGGTCATCCTATACACCACCTATCAAAGTGGCCTTGCTACACTCTTCCCTGGCACCACCAGGATATACAGGATATAATCTACCTGTGTGCACCTTCCTCCACTCTTATAAGTCACCGTATGCCCTTCCCCCTCCTTGAAATCCGTATTAACTACAGATCTCCATCCAATATCATTTGTACATCCAAGTTACTCTCTAACACGTCTACCAATTACCTCCCTGATTGCTTCTCCAACACAGTGTTTCCCAACCTTGTTTCTGCCACGGCACAGTTTGAACTAGTATAGATTTCCACGGCACACCCGCGAGTTGTCAACGGGGGGGGCGCGCGCAAATGTTTTTTTTCACTCGGCCGCGAGTTGACGGGGGAGGGCGGGGCGGCACGTGACTACTTTCTACGCGGCACACCTAATGACTTCCCGCGGCACTAGAACACCGGTTGGTTTGCTGGTTTGCTACACCTACAGTATTTTCACTGACAGAATTTGTCAACAGCAAAAAGAAATGTAATGGGGTAGAGGCCAAACCTTTTATTGTCTGTTGGTCCAGAGACTGTCAGAATGGTGCTCAGCCAGTAGCCTGTTTCTGAGGGAAGGCCAGGAAGACAAAGGTAATCATACTGGACTTCAGGAGGCTCAAGACGGACCCCGCCCCCATCTACATCAACAGAGATAGGGTGGAGATGGACCACACCTTCACCTACCTAGTCACAGTTATCTCTGATGACCTATCCTGGTCAGAAAACACCACCGCCGTCATCAAGAAGGCACAGCAGCATCTGCACTTTCTAAGAGTGCTAAAGAGAGACAACATCTGCCAGAGGCTGCTTGTGACCTTCCCCTGCTCTAGCATCGAGAGCATCCTGGTGTACTGCTTCACGGTGTGGTTCTCCCTGTGCACGGAGGTGGAACGCAAGATGCTCAACAGAGTGGTCAAGACGACGCAGAGGATCTTTGGCCTGCTGCCTGCAGCACACGCTACCAGGCCATCAGGACGACTATACACAGAAACTCCTTCTTCCCCCAAGCCGTCAATGTCCTGAACTCAAGTCAATGCACAAGTCACCTCATCCCCTGGCAGAGAGCCTTAGGACACGCACAAGACACTTTACCCCCCATGCTGCACACATACCAGAGACAACGCACAAAACACTTAACCCCCCATGCTGCTGCACATTGCATACGTGTAACCTATATTGTCTCATACTCCTGCTGCTGCCCCGATGCTGCTGCACACACCATGTGTGCCCTTGCTTTTTGCACAATCTCACATATTTAATTCTGTAGATAGGTTTATATGGTAAATACACCTGTACTGTATCTACACTGTATCATGGCTGAGCTGGAGCTGCATCAAAATTTCATTGTGCCATAATTCTTTTTGTTGTGCTGCATAGTGACAATCTAATCTATTCTATTATCTGTTGGTCCACTTCTGATCCTGATATATTTATGTTCATGACTTGTGACAAGATAACTGACACTCAAAGTTGAAATTCAAGCTTGAGACACAAAAATATGTGTGACCGATTGCGCAATCTGTACCTAAAAAACTGTTAAAAGTCCGCAGGATGACAATTTATGCCAGGCACCAGTGATGAAAATTACAATGCAACAAAACCCATGTCTTTGGTCTCCTCAATATTCACAAAACACTCATTCATGAATCACATTTGTGTTTTGTGTTCGATTTTCTCCTTCCACCTCCTATCTATTTCCCATCTCACTACAATTTTCTTGAGGAAGCAGGATGTAGGGAGGATGTCAAGGCAGGATAGTAGTAAACAAAACACAATAAAGGGGCTAGGGGAAATCACTGACTAGGAGGATTTGAAAACAATGTCGTGTTTGTGGGATGGAAAAGAATGTATGGCTTCTTTTGTGTATTTTTAGGCCAGTGCAAAATAGTTCATAATTTTGCGAACAATGGAGAGCGTGGGGGGAAAAAAGAAAAATGTCATTTGTGCTGTTCTCTGCTTGAGCATTTGAATTATTTTACCTCAAGGAAAGTGGTGAATTCTCCAAATTCCCGATATCCTAAAATGGTGCAAACCTTCCCCCAAAGACATGTATGTGACTACAAAGGAATACTACAAAATAAGATTCAGACAACATTTGGCAGGGACAGCTTGACAGAATCTACTATGTGTGATCATTTCAATGCATCGATTTTTCGATATTTCCCACCCCTACCAACCAGTTGGGTTCACTTTCATTTGTGTAGTGAGAAAGCTAACCAAAACCCAATAATCTATCTATTATTACCGTACTTGAAATACATCCATTAATTCAAAGTTGTCAGCAGTTTTCTTTGGTTGTCTTTGTCTATTGAGAAACATTGAACCTATAACATATCAGTTTTATTAACACACTTAACAATTACAATTCTGGAGGGGTCAATTACTTGCAACTTGCAACTACTTATAACAGCTTGTCTAGGGACTGGAAGAAAAACTGTTTTGATAATTACGTAAAAGTCTGTCAGAAGTCCTTGCTGTGGCAGAAATGTGACTTAGGTCTACAGATAAAATCAAGTGAGTCCACTGCACATGTGTTATGTGTGTGCCATGTGAGTCATGTCCTAATTTGGGAAACTGCATGTAAAAGCATGTTGGTGCATTCACTGTAAATGCTGTATGTTGCAGCGTCTCCTCTCTTCAATCACAGTTAATTCTTCTGTTTAAGTATTTGTATAGGTTAATCACGACATGATGTATCATCTATTCTTATTGTAGTGTATATGAACCGCATTTTTCTTTTTTAACTTTACCATCTCTGTGGCTCTGTTCTTGTTCGATACATACCAAAGCTGCCTTGCTGCTGCAGTTGTGCAACAATACAGGTGAAAGTCCAATATTAGATGTTAGCAGATGCAAAGCACTGGAACAAATATCTCAGCATATTTCTTAAATTTCTCATCTCTTGAAGAAGAATTATCTTGTTATATTTTCAACTTTCAAAAGACCTTTGTAACAAATGCAACAACAATTTAAGTGCTGTATGAAGGCAGTATCAGGTTTGACGATTGTTTGTCTAAAACAAACAATCCAACAACTACGCAACCTTTATCAGAATTAAGCTAGGGCAGGTAGAAAATTGCAACAGAGCAAAGAATTCCTCTGGGTTTTCAGCAGCTTTTCACAAAAATGTTGTCCATTTGTTGTGAAAGTTATACAATGATAGCAAATATCTTGAATTCAATTATATTCCTGCAGATCACGAGACATCCCTTGCAAAGTGAGCTTAAATTTTCATCAAGTGATCTTGGCATGACCTTTGGTCTTACCCCTTTCGGATATGCCTCTGATATCAATTTTGAAAGGCCTCCTTATGAAGTAAAGAAAAGAACATACAGTATTTTCTGGCAAAGACCTCCAAAGTCGGATTCTGAGGTGATGATCATTAGCCATGTAACTTCCATCTGTGCTGACCTGAATTAATTGTTGTTATCATGACACATTGTTTAAATTTCTACTTAAAATGGCAGCACTGGTAATTGGTCACGGAAAGTTGATCACCTACATCAGATTTTTCTTTGATTAACTGAGTGCTTCATTATGGAATTATGGCTACAATACTGCACTGTGACAGACAACGAATTTTATATTATCAATCAATACAACATCAATTATATATAGTTAGACACAATCAAACCTTATTTAAAATGCCAAAGAGATAAAGTTCTCTCCCCATCCCATCACCCTTAAGCCTCCAAAGGTTATTCCTCATTCCCCAAATCTCTTGGGAAAATGTCCGGAAGTGGTCTATTTGTTCCAAAGCAGATTCCACAAATACCAGAGTGAGACTTAAAGTCAGAGGCCTGCTTCCTGTTGTTTCCAGACAGTCTATCTGGACAAGTCAAGTGGACATCTAGATCATTATTTAACCTTCCTTTTCTCTCCCCTGTTCTCCCTCATCTCCCAGAACATTTTCAATAGTCAGTTCTTCTGCAAAACTATTATGACTTGGAATCACTACACAAGTCAATAGTGCATACCACATTTTGCAGATCTTGACAACCAATGACATGAAATAATATAAACGTCTGTCATACGAGCAGGCTGGAGTAAATGACTTTGATATAAACACAGATCCTGGAGGTTTCCACATAAAAAGTAAAATAATTTCACATTAACCTTAAACGGAGGTGGCTCCTCCAGAAAGTTGGCAAAAAGGAGTTATAGCCTCTGCTGGTATTTAAGCTCTGAAAGTGGATGATCAGGTTTGACAAGAGTGCATTAATGACCTAGCTGGAAAAATGTCTCTCAGTGTGGGCTGTTCGAAAACCAAAGTCCTGAAATTAACACACCTGTGGAATTTTTGCACATTCTACAGTTTACTCAATATAGTACATTAAATCTGTTGTCCCACGGAGGATAGCGTAATAAATAGGACTTTGAGGTGCAAAGAATAATAAAAAATAGTGATAACTGAAAATACTAACAAATAAAAAAACATTCCTGGGTTGCCCTGGCGTGCCTTCTTTAAGTGACCTTTACAATGTTACAACGATAACACAAAAATTACCTTGGACTGAATGGACCTCTGAGAATACAGATTTGATTTCAATGTTCAAACTCAGTGCAGGATGAAGGCTGAGCTGGACAAAGATGTTAATTAAATTTCAATTAAATTGACTTTATTAAGTGCCTCAATAGAAAAAACTCTTCAATTTGCACTAACATAAGCACATTTAATTCCAAGTCTTTCATAATTTGAGAGACTACGGTGATGCTACAAAAAGTTTACTTTAAGTAACAGTTACAAAACATTCTGGAGACTCCAGTGTTTCCGAAAGCTTTTCGATCACCTTTTGGAGGGATGCTTTTTGTAAGCCTTCTTTTACCAAAACACCTTAGACTAGCTTGGTTCTCCAATGAGCGATGTTCAAAGAATTTGACTGCCAACCGCAGGAGGGGCCATAAGGGGTCGATGCATTGTGGTCTGGGCAGCGGTCAACGGGGAGAGCCTCGGCAACCTAATCTCCTGACAAATTAGCTGGCTTTTGGAACATGGAATGTCACCTCTCTGGGGGGGAAGGAGCCCGAACTGGTGCGGGAGGTGGAGCGTTACCGACTAGACAAATAGTCGGGCTCACCTCTACGCACAGCCTGGACTCTGGATCCTAACTTCTTGAGAGAGGCTAAACTCTCTCCCACTCTGGCGTTGCCCATAGGGAGAGACGGCCAGCTAGAGTGCTTACATATAGCCCTCCTGCTCAGCAGTCATGTTTTGGAGTTTTCCCTCGATGAACAAGAGGGTTGTGTCCCTGCGCCTTCGGGCAGGGAACAGGTCTCTCACTGTTCTTTCAGCATATGGGCCAAACAGCAGTGCAGAGTGACGAGCCCTCCTGGATGTCCCTGGGGGGGTACTAGATAGTACCCCTTCTGGGGACTTGCTCTATTGGGGGGACTTCAACACCCACGTGGACAATGACAGCGGTGTCTATACATACAATACAAACCAAGATGGCGGTGCGCACAGACGTGACGGCCGGGTGCTCTTTGTCCAGTGTTTTGTTTTGTCAATTTTTTGTTAGTGTACGTTATTTTTTGACCAACAAAAGAAACACAGCAGCCCGCACAACGCAGCGGTCCGATGCTCTTCGTTCCGGTGTTTTGTCTTGTGAATGCATGTTTTATTTTTACCCATCACCCCTACATTCTGCTGCGCCAATAACATCTACAGCCAGCACAAACCACTCAACATCGGTTCCCCAGTGAGAGAAGTATTTCCACCGAGTTTCTCCGCTCCCACAACCCTAGCAGACATAGCAAGGAGTCCCAGCTCCCCGTGGACCGTCATCGTCGCGGGCAGACGACGGAGACTGCAAGTGGAGAGGAAGCAAGAGCGAGGCTGCAGCGGCCAGCGCACTAGCAAGCCAAGGATGCACATGGCTATGCCAGCGCTAGCGGGGCTAAAGAAGCAGCCTTCTAAACCACCGCTCCCCAACACTTTCCTCACCAACGCCAGATCCCTGATCGATGACCTGAGGCCATAGCCGCATTCTAAAGGTTTGCTTTTTGTACCTTTTATACCCCTTGTACTCATGTACTTGCACCCATCGTATTTTCGTTACACAATGTGAATTGTTGCAATGACAATAGAGATTCTTGAATCCTGAGTCTGGAGGGGTGTGATTAGGAGGAACAGCCTCCCTGATCTGAACTTGAGCAGTGTTTTGTTATGGGGCTTGTCAATATCAAACATCATGTTCGGACACCCATGGCCACACCAAAGGTGGTTTGCACCCTCCAGATTGGAGACGAGATCCTGCCTCAAGTGTAGGAGTTTAAGTATCTTGTTCACAAGTGAGGGTAGAATGGAACAGTAGATTGACTGACAGATTGATGCAGCAGCGGCAGTGATGTGGTCGATGTACCAGTCTGTCGTGGTGAAGAAGGAGCTGAGCCAAGGCAAAGCTCTCGATTCACCGATAACTTTAGGTCCCTATTGTCATGAACTTTGTGTCATGACCGAAAGGACAAGATCTTGGATACAAGCGGCCAAAATGAGTTTCCTCCACAGGGTGGCGGGACGTTCCCTGCGAGATAGGGTGAGGAGTTCTGTCACCCCGGAGGAGCTCCAAGTAGAGCCTCTGCTCCTCCACATCGAGAGGAGCCAGTAGAGCCACCTCGCACATCTTTTCCGGATGCCTCCTGGACACCTTCCCAGGGAGGTGCTCTAGGCATGACCCACTGGGAGGAGACCCTGAGGAAAACCCATGACATGCTGGCCCAGGCACGCCTCGGGATCTTCAAAGAGGAGCTGGAGGAGGAGTCTGGAGACAGGGAAGTCTGGGCTTCCCTTCTGAGACTGCTGCCCCCGCAACCCGGCCCGGATGAGCGGCAGAAGATGGATGGATGGATAGATGGATGGATGGATAGAAAACAAACTGGCTTGATTGTTTGAAAACAAACAATCAAGTAAAAATTTATGGAAATGTTATACAGTAGATGTGATGTTGCCAAGACACATCACTTAATCTGTTTAATGACCACCATTAACTCACCAGGGAAATTACACCAGTACAGTAACACTGCTGTGCTGATAGTAGCTCTGTAAACAGGGTGGTGTTATTACTCCATAATAATACCATTATGTATCAAGACTCTTATATAAAAGCACCTCAAATCAACTTAACTGCTGCATTCCAAAATGGGAACAAGTTTTCTATGTCATTTTCATTTTCACATTTTTGGAGGAATCAAATTGACTGTGGCACTGTACTAAAATCAACATACTGACTGTTTATCCAAACCATAATTGTGCTCAGATTAAGATATTTCAGTGTCAGTTATATTCAAAAGTGTAGGTGAGATTCAAAACCCATAGCTTGAAAGATTTTGGAAGAATACCAGAAAAATATGCACCCCTGAAACGTTTTGCAGTATGTAACCTGCAGTCTCATTCATTCTCAGGTCTTGACGTTGAAAGAACAAATCCTTACTAGGACTGTGACACTCGTTGACACAGCACAAGCCAAAAAAAAACAAATCCATCTTAGTTAGTGTAGAGAATCTTATGGAAACACAGTGATAAAACATTGACCCACAACATTTCAGCTGCTTAATCAGGCAAACATAATATGGGATCCACACAGCAAGAAACTGTTACTGGGTGGGCATTGAAAATTAGGAGTATACTGTATTTCCCAAACGGGAACAATTAGAGCTACTACACCAACTACTCCAATGTTGAATTCCAGAGTACCGGTATACAGTATCAGCATACTGCGGTCACCTGCTTCGGCTAAGTTTTATGAATTCAGACGGAATTCAGACGGAGAAAAGCTGAGGGTGTTGAACTGAATGTTAGAAGCTCTCGAAAATGTAAGAAGATGACGATAGAATGGTATTGGGATAAACATTTTACGTGTAAACTCACGCTGTAAATATGTGGCTTGTACAAAAAGTCAAAAGACAAGCAGGACTTCTCAGTTAAATTTCTTATGTGAATTTATGATAGTAACAATAAAAAAATCATGACTGGTGACTTAAACATAATCTGGAGTGAAAATACCGACAGGTCAAGACCAAAGTTCCAGACCATGACAGTCGAGCATAACTGGTGCGCAAAGTGATTAGAATTACAAATGATTCAAAAACGACAACTGTCTTACTAAACAGACCAGAAAGCGTCACCGACATTCACCACTTTTTGGCTGGGTTATCAGAGTACAATGTCTATAAAAGCTTAGAAAAAAAAAACCTAATCTAAATACATCTAAAGAGTTTTTACCGAATAACACACCATATTAGATAGTCCCAAAAAGCCCAAACCATAATCTAGCAGTTCTTTTCAACAAACGAGGATGAAGTTCCCCATCTGATGACATAGATTACAGTGATCAACATTTTCTTTACAAAGATAAGCAAGATAATGACATTTTTCTCCAGAACACGCGGTCAAGAAAAATGACACAGGGGAAAAATTTACCTGCCAAGGCTGGTTTTATAATGAGCAGAGCTTATGAAGGTCAGTAATAACAGTTTCAAAAGCTCTAAATTGAGGCGTGACTTGGGCATTAAGCAAGTCATCTGACTTCGGTTTTTCTTCAATCGCCATATTTTAAAGAGTAAAAGTAAATTTTTTTCCATACTTTGTCCAGGGGTGCATCTTATACTCAGATTATACTCAATTTATACTCTGAGGTGATTTATCGTCTGGATAATTCCACATATGCTAAGACAATGCAGAACAAAAACAGAACAGATGGAGTTGCTGCGTTAGGCAATGGGGGATGAGCGGAGCAAGACATGTAAGAAATGGGTAACACAGAAACCAAGAACAGCGACAGCAAACTAATTTATGACCATAATTGAAAAAGCCAGGGCGA
Organism: Carapus acus; assembly: GCA_900312935.1. Classification (NCBI taxonomy): domain Eukaryota; kingdom Metazoa; phylum Chordata; class Actinopteri; order Ophidiiformes; family Carapidae; genus Carapus; species Carapus acus. The sequence goes on along the minus strand of OMPJ01039634.1, from coordinate 3,775 downwards.
ATGATGACGAAAATCTGCTTAATACCAATTCACTAACTGCAGCATTGTTCAAAGGACAATAGTGAGCTGGAACTTATGATAAGTAATGGATTGGTGAATACCTCAAGTACCCTCCCGATAGTGATAAACCTTTTTTAATTTATTCAGTGCAGGATCTCCCGATGTGCCTCTTTCTCTCTCTTTCTCTCTTTCCATCTTTCCTCTCCTGATGTTATGTGTAATATGTGATGTGTAGGTAATGTATTCTAATTGACAAGCCATGGAACTTAAGATGTATGGTAAATTAACAGTGTATTGCATTGCATTCTCAATGCATTCTGGCTCTACCTTTACTTCATTCGGCTACTCCAATTAGGAGTTGCCACAGTGGATTATCCTTCTCCACCTCCTTCAACCCATCAAATCATCTACTGAAACGCTCTCAATTCCTTATCTTCTTAGAAATTTGCCTCTTTCTTGACCTACGGCATTTTCCAGTATTGACAGGATTATTAAATTTTACTGAAAATGCTTTCTTGAAATAAGAAAAGGATAGCTAAGCGATTGGTGGATAAACACAACCTCTGAGGGAGCCACATTGTGTTCTCCACACTTTTCTCCAAATGAGGGGCGTTAGTACAGTAGCTAAGCCTGCAAAGACTTGGCTTGGGGACCTCACGGTCCCTAAATTGAGCTGGAGGAGGCTGAGATTCCAAAGTTGGGAGTAACCAGGATGGATGGAATTAGAAATGAGCACATCAAGATGGTTTACACAAATGCAGAAGAAAAATATCAGAGTAATGATGTTGTCATATATGCCTGCCAGTTTGACAAAAAGGGTAAAATTGCAAAGAACGTTGACAAACATTGTGTTCGAATCCAGCTACTGGTAAGTCACAGTGCTACATGCATCTAGTAACCCTGGTGAAAATGTATTAACACTTGTTTTTAAGAAGTACCATTGAAACTTTAAAGATCACAATCTGAATCCCTTAAATCCCTCAAATCCACTTTTTTTTACAAGTACCACTTCTCATTGACAATAGCCTTCCAACAACCTTTATGTGAATTATGTTGATGAAGTTGAAAGGCACAGTGTAATGTGCATCTACTAAAATGTCTGTCATTTATTATGACTGAATGCACAACACCACCACTTCTAGACAATGGTCCAACAAACTGAACAATATCATAACTGAATAAAATACAAAATAATTTGTGGGGATGAGTCAAATTAAATCGAGATTTGTCACTCGAGCAAATAAAGCTTTTCGAAATTGAAATCAAGCAAAATTGCTTGTTTTCCCATATCAGAAATTGTACTTTTCCATTTGTCATGAGGAGGAGCCTTCGTGTGTCTTTTTGAAATCAACACTTACCGAGTAAGAGGTATCATAAAATACAGTCACCAAGCAATGCAAATCACTATTATGCAGCTGCAAGTGTCTGTCTGTATTCTGTCTGCTTTTTTAGTAAAATAAGACGATAAAATGCAAAACTTGAGTAGAGTGCATCAAACCTTCTACTGACCACCATGAGAAATGACTCACCATCCATTAACTAAGGCGACTGAGTGAAAGTTGATATATATATAGCATGTTTTTCCTGGATCGCCTGTAGGGGTGGGTAAAAATATGAAATAATAGAGGCATCGAAATTTTCCTTCCTTCGATTCAATATCGATTTAGCAATTCCTCTGAATCAAATCACCTCCTGGCCAGCGGGAACGCTGTGCGCTACATCTTGTGAATCGCGTTTCATGGACGGAAGCTGCAGACGTCAATTGGCGAGCGGTGGAAAAAGATCATAAATAAATCCTGAGCACACGTACAAGACAAAAGTTAAGTAATGTGCAAATTATGCTGCGTTCCAGGCTACCAGTAATTGGTGATTTACTGGTTAAAAGTGAGCAGGGCTACAGCCAAATCTGTGAATTCACTCCTGTGAAGTTGGAGTAGACAGAGTATAATTAAGTTCACAGGGGTGAATTCACAGATTCGGCTTTAGCCCCGTCCACTTTTAAATCACCTGTTATGGGTAGCCTGGAATGCGGCATCGAGCAAGGCAGAATTAAACTACAAGAGAAACACAACGAACTTGGGGGACCACTTGGGGCTTTGCTATTATATGTCAGGGCTTTGCTATTATTCTATTTCAGATCCTGAATTACCAGTTAACAATCAATCAGTGGGTCAACAACCAGGTTCCCTTCTTCCCTTCTTGATAAACTGACATTTTCTAAAGTGAGTATCTGGTCAGGGCAAAGCTGCTGTCACTTAACTAGTAACATGATCCTCGTGCATTTTGGGAGATGTAGTTTTTGAGTCAATGCACGTTTAAATGAGGGAGATTCATGTTGAAACGCATCAGGCGCCATTCAGCCTGCAGGGCTTGAGTTTGACACTAGTGGTATTTGGAAACAGTGGCTATAGCGCTGGCGGGCCACATAAAATGATGCTGCGGGCCGCATTTGGCCCCCGGGCCTTAAGTTTGACACCTGTGCTGTACAACAACCCACTGGTAAAATTGTTGATCAGCAACAGACTCAACTCGACAAAGCATTTGTCTGCAAACTACCGCCAGGCTCTGTCCGTGCTCACAACAGAGTCCGTGGCCGTCTCCATTTGTTAAGACCTGTACGACACTGTAGGATCTACAGTATCCTACACTGCAGGATCTACAGTGTCGTAGAAAATCAAGGTTTTCAAAAGATGTTTTAGACTCTTGAACCACGCTCCGCAATACCTCTTGAAATGTCATGATGGTGAGGTACCACAAAATGTGCAAGAGAAAGTACATTTTATTTTAGTTACATGCACTGTAATTTTTCATTTTGATACAGAAATGTCAAGTTTTTTACTTTTGTACATCATATGCACAGGTGAGCTGTTCAGGTGCTGCCTGCTAATGTCTTATTTTCAGATGTTTTATTGCTCAAAGGTACTGTGAAGTAACATACCATATGTGTTATTATGGGCACAAAATTAAATAAATAAATGTTGCCAATAAAGGTAGTATTTATTGTTTGTGTATTTCCACTTGTTATTGAACTGAATCCAAGAATTTAAATCAATGTAGAATCATTAATCAAAATGAAACCATAAGAATCAAAATCTAATTGAATTGTGAAGTTCTTATCAATACCCAGCCCTAATCGCCAGATTAACATATCAATCAAGTACCTACCGACCAACCTACCATGTTCACTGACAAGTGCAACTAACATGTCAAGGTATATCCATTACAATTCCCAAAAGTATGTCCAATGAAAAACTACAAATAAAAACATCTAATTTTGGGGTTGTATTTTTTATGTTGTGATATTTATAATTTCAAACAGATGCAACAAGACTGCTGAAATAAAATTTGAAAAGCATTCACAGAAATGTATCCTAAGTATCAATTGTACAATTTTGCTATTGAAAAGGAGTTAGCAACAAAAGCAAATCAGCAGTCGAGCCTAGTGTGGACTAATAGAGGCATGCATCCGCGACCAAATGCACATGAACTATTGTGTCAAAGGTTTCCTGAGCACAAGACTGCTATTATCTTGAAACATGTGTCTAGAATAAATTACATTTGAAGTCACGATGGGAATGCATGGTTGTGTGGTTGATTACTCAAGAGGTAAATGTGGTTTTTCTTCACATGCAACATAATATGACTGCACCAAAACCCATTTCATCAAGAAATTTGTTGCACTATAGCAGTGTTTCCCAACCTTTTTTCAGCCACCGCACATTTTGACCTTGTAAAGATTTCCACGGCACACCCGCGAGTTGTCGACGGGGTAGGC
>OMPJ01039630.1:0-13542 GCA_900312935.1 Carapus acus | reverse complement strand
GCACCTTAACACCCTGTAAGAAAGAAGACACAAGAGAGTCAACGTCCTTTACTCTAGAGGAGAGTCAGCCAGGCCAGCACAGTTACATGCCACCTAACTACTCTGGCTTGGTCTGACTGCTCGCCTCTCTTTTATTTCGTTAGGGTGGTTCCCTAGTTACATAAAGATGCAGCTTCTAAAGGATGGGGGATACATGAGCTGCACCTCACATATTTTCGTTGTTATACATTAACAGTCTTTAACTCATGCACATAGTCAACCCGTGTTTGGCGACTTGACCATCAAGGTCTTCGAGGTCACGCTCAGGTCATGCGTGTGAACTGGTCCACCTGTCAAATTGAGGTCATACTCAGGTTACCACAGTTACTCTTCCTTTGCAGAGCACCTTATCTTATTTAGAATAATACTTCTACAAATCACTTTTAAGCATAAGAGCATGCAACAGTCACAAAACACAGACATCAGGATAACTATACACATTTTTCTAACACAGAGGGACAAAGGAGAGACAAAACTTCCTGCGTCTTTCTGAATGGAGGCCTAGGCGCTGCTTTGTGTGATTGTCAGCAGTGGGCCACACACTTTTGCTTTATTCTCACACACACACACACACACACACACACACACACACACACACACACACACACACACACACCAGTGTTTGCTGCGACCTGCCGGCCATGTGGGTCAGCACAGACTGTAAGATCCTGTGACGATTATGGTGACGATGACAACAATGAAAGTCCACTCAGGTGCTGACCACAGTACATCCCGTCCAAACACTCTGTGTCCAGTGTCCGAGTTTCATCTCCCAGCTTGTGTCCTTTGAGAGTGAAAGTCTATTTCTGGAACTCATGCAAAGCGTTTGCTGCCATCAAGACCATTAGGGTGGCATCACCCAGTGGGAGAGTGTGTGTGTATGTGTGTGAATAACTACTGGATTCTACTGGTTGTTTACAAAGTTATTTTACCTGCACAAGTCAGGCAATGAGTAAACCTGAGTAGATCTACTCACCGTGGTCAAGCTTTGGTCCTGGTGTCTGGTGAGAAATGGCGTGTTGTCCTGTGGTCCCCCTTTGTGTTCAGATTTATTTCAAGAAAGTATGAGTGCCATGTTGACGTCGAATAGCCGGCAGCAGCTGGACTAGCGTGTCTCCTCCTTCCTGTGCTTGAGACGGTTGCCTGGCAACAGCCGTCCAATCCTGTCCGACTTCTTGTCCTCTTCCCTCCTCTTGGTGTACAGCTCATGTGTGAAGGTCATTCGCCCACCCCCATCTTCTCTCTCTCTCTCTCTCGCGCTCTCTCCCTCCCTCCATCTCTCTCTCTCTCTCTCTCTCCTCTCCTTCTCTCTCTCTCTCCGCCCTCCCTCCACTGTCCTCACCCACCTCCCCCTCTCACTCTCATCGGCCCCTCCACCCTTAGATTTGTGGACTAAGGCAAGAATTAGTTTTCGGCAACTGGTGAGAGAGCAAGGCCAAAACTGGAGGCGTAGAGAGTTGTGCATGTGTGTGAGTGTGTGTGTATGTGTGTGTGTGAGAGAGAGAGAGAGAGAGAGTGAGAGAGAGTGAGTGTGGAGGGACCTCCTCAGAACCTGCTAAGCTGAGGTATGCATTGTTCTGATAGGATCAATAAGTGTGTGTGTGCTGCTGCAGGATGACTGAGCCAAGTGTGTGTGTGTGCGTGGACCGTGCCCCGCTTCCTCTTCCTGTGTGAGAATTCCCTCATGTGGCAGCATTAGCGTTGAGTGTGAGACATTTGCAGTCATTCCGACGTCGTGCAAACTGCTGCGTAATTGAAATCGCAGCAGTTTTGTGGCAATTAAGATTAGCCTCAAGTATGTGTGTGTGTGTGTGTGTATGGTCTTGTGGCAGACTCCGCCTTCTGTAATGACCCATGGTGACCCCAGTATGGATGACGTCAGTAGAGAGGACTGAGATGAGGCAAGATGGAGTGGGGCAGGACAGACAACACAAATCTAGCGATATCAAAACACTGTGTGTGATGAAAGTTTTTGTGCATTCTGATATGTTTATCATCTTGTGTTTCATATTCAATATTGACAAGTTTCAGAAACTTGCCTGGTCGTGCCCCTGGGTCACAAGGTGTGTGTGTGTCTGTGTGTGTGTGTGTGTGTGTGTGTGTCCTGAGTGCAGACGGATCTGTTGGCGTCTCCTCTGAAGGTCAAAAGCGTACCAGAGCTCTGTAATAAGATACCATTCTCACTCCACTGTTACTCTAAATAACAGATACGTGATGCCGAGAATTGTGTGTGTGTGTGTGTGTGTGTGAGTGTGCAGCTCATATTCCTTGCTTCTTCCTTAAGGATCCTCTGTGCGATTTTTTGAAACCGTTTTTCTCTCGACGGATAAGATTGTAAACCTTAAGAAGTCCTTAAAGCTCCTCAATTTGTGTTTTGATTGTCTGGCCTGATTTAAGTTTTATTTTTTTGTGTCATGAATGTCTGGATTTGTGGACACATTGATCAAGTGTCGCCTTCTTTGTGGCGTTGATGCGCAGCGTGCCATCCTGTGGACGGCCGTGCTGTGCGTGGCGGGCAGCTTTGTCATGTGTGGTGTAAATATTGACGCGTGGTCGCGGGGCGGACAGACGCGGCGAGCAGCTAGCAGACGTGGCGACAGCATGACGGGAAGAGAAGGGACGCTCGTCCGTCTTGTCTCCATCTGTCCCAGCGGGAATCAGGGTGCCATCACAATGAGGGTGCCACACCTTGTCTCAGATTGCTCGAAAAATGGAGAAATCGAACATTCTGAATATAAATTTTTTTTGTTTTCTTTGCGTCTAGCTATGAAAAGCTTCCAACTCAATAACTGCAATGTTTCTACTTTTGTGGTGTCCCCCTCTTTTTTTTTGCTCTACTCGCTTCTCGCTCATTACTGTAGATTCAAGTGCAACCTTGAAGCTTCCATGCGAATTGTGTGCATGTGTGTGTGTGCATGGCAGTGTGCTAATGTCGTACTCTTTTAGCATTTGTGTGTACTACGCAGGCCTTTTTACTCAATTCAGTTATAGAGAAAAGATAGATTTCCTGGAAGTCATCATGGAATTATTGTAATGCAGCAGTATGGTGGCGAAGTGTGACCGCGTCTTTTTGCTTGTGATTGTGTCTTTGTGTGTGTGTGTGTGCGTACGTGTGTGTGTGTGTAATAAACAATTGAGGGAATGTGTGGGTGCGAGCCGTTGGATGAAGCCTACGCAGCCTCCCACTTAGTGTGGGAAGTGAGTTCCACCGCAGAGAGAGTTGATGGAACACACATCAGACTTGAAGGAGAGTGTATCTGCCGGTCTGACGATAAGACCTGAGCTGGCTTAGACTACCTGTGTGTGTGTGTGTGTGCATGCGTGTGTGTGTGTGTGTGTGTGTGTGTGTGCACGAGGTGTATGTGTTTGCACGCATCCAAGAGCTGAATCACAAGCCACACACACCTGCTGTGTGGCTGGGGGATAGCAAACGGGAATGATGTCCAGTCCCCATCACAGCGAGAGGGTGTGTGTCTGAGTGGCTGTGTGTCTGTGTCTGTCTGTGTGTCTGTGTGTGTGTGAGTCACTGCTCCACTTTTTCAAACCGACCTGCAGAAGCATCAAAGTCGAGTTTGATTTGGCACAGACCGAGCTCCACATGGCGGCAACGTTGGTTTCTGACAGGTAAACGCTGATGTGTGTGTGTCCTCCTGTGTGTGTCGTGGTGTGTAGGGCTGTAACATTGCAAAGTGTGCGATGCTGTGCAGCAGTGGCATCTGTTTTATAGCAATTGAAAACTGAGAATATAAATGAATGTAGATGGAGAAGGAGAAACTGAGGTTCTATGGTTGAATATTCTGATGTGAATTCTGAAATATGGTGGCCAATGTCCAGAAGAAAGATTGACCCCAAGGTGCAGAAAATAGGCCAACAACACACTCCTTGCCCAGTGTATCTCTGGCGCGCACACACGCACACACACACACACACACACACACACACACACACACACACACACACACACACCAATGCCTGTTTGTATGAATTGCAATTGGATGGGGGATGGATAGGTTTCTGTCTCTTTGTGGGGGAGGGCAAATGGAGAAATGAGAGCAGGTGTACATAAGGAGCCATGGGGTGTGTGTGTGTGTGTGTGTGCGTGTGTGTGTGTGCGTGCTTGCATGTGTGCCCGCATAGTGTGTGTGTGTGTGTGTGTGTGTGTGTGTGTGTGTGTGTGTGAATGAGAGAGGTTGTAAAATGGGGGGTCAGAATGAGGTGCGGCACAAAAGGAGGCGGAAAAATGGAAAGGGATGATGAGAAGGACGAAGGGGGGGGGATGGGAGCCCAGGCTCCGTTTATGAGGCGTTCAAATGTGACGTGGTCTAATCTCCTCACACTCCGGCACGCTCAGGATTCCAGGCTCGTTTTCACACCGTCTGCGCATCACGCTGTGGTGTTGAGTGTACATTTGTGGTGGGAGACGTCTACTCAGGCTTTGTCTGGGACGTAGATGGAACTGGGTTGTGTATCCTGTGACCTCTGTGTGTGTTTTTACTAGATACTCCTGTACTCACGGTATTGTTATGGGGTTCAGTGGTGACAGTTAGAAGGTGACACACACACTGAGACCAGGCCTGCATGTGTACAGTTAAAAGGTTCTATCGTGGATTGACAGGGTAACAAGGAGTACAGGAGCATACTTAACAACTGTGTACTTATGGACTATGACAGAGGTGTCAAACTCATTTTCCTTGACGGCCACATCAGCATGGAGGTGCCCGCTACGGGGCCAGATGACAATGGCAATTATTAAGGAGGTGTGAATGTAATCTCATGTAAAATGTAACTACTCACTTAGAAATGTCTAATATTAAAATTTTTTTACTCATTCCACCTAAACTCAAGTATATCATTTGCATACATGTAAGAATATGTCAGGTATTAGCTGTTATTATGTCACAGATCTTTGTATTTTATCACATAAAGAAACCTCAATTAATCAACTATCATCAGTTCACAATCAATCTACAAGTCAACAACCTCACTTGGTCCGTGTTTTTGTTTCTCGACAAACATTTTAGAGTGTGTATGTGGTCGGGGCACAGCTGCCGTCAGTCTAACAGAAAAATGAACCATGTGCATCTTGGGAGATGTAGTTTGTGGGACAATGCAGGTTTAAACAGTCATTCAACAGTCATTCAAACGCTTGTGGGCCACATACTATGATGCAGCGGGCCACCCATCTGTCTCTTCCTCTACACCTCTCCTCTCCCTCTGTCTCCGCTATCCGTCTCACCCTTTGTCTCACCTCTCTGCAGGAGGGCCAGCAGCTGATCCAGGAGAAGCCCGAGCTGAGCCCTGTGGTGCGCCGGAAGCTGGAGGAGATCCGCGAGTGCTGGCAGGACCTGGAGAGCACCACGCAGGCCAAAGCCCGGCAGCTGTTCGAGGCCAACAAGGCCGACCTGCTAGTGCAGAGCTACGACAGCCTGGACCAGAGGCTGGGACAGCTGGAGGGGCAGCTGGTCTATGTGGACCCGGGACAAGACCTCACCACAGTCAACAAGCAGCTTAAGAAACTACAGGTAAGGAGGTTGAAGGCGCTGGTGACCCGTCGCCCGTATCCATCGATGGACGCAGATGTTCACCGGATGATGCACCTCGAAATTCTTGATTCTTTTTTTTTTTTTTTCTTTTCTGTATGACGCATCGACACCCAGCAGCCTGCAGCCACCTGCTTTACATCCACTCGGGTTTGATGCTGATGACAAATCAGAGCCGAGTACCTGCAGCCACAATCGGTGGTGCTCATTCGCTGCGCGGTTCATTAGCTGAAGCAGCTGGAAATGATTGAATCCGCTCGAGCTGTGCTTGAATTTGATTTGGGAAAGAACAAAAGGTGCCCGATCATAAAAATTCCAAGTGTCCAGTTCGGACTCATCCCATCCTTCCATCACCATCTGCCTGTCTCACACGCGCCGGTTTATTTCATTCATCAAACCTTTTCGCCTCCCGCCGCCACATTCACAGCATCAAATCTGACGGTTTTGCATATTTGATTACCCAAGCTATGATCTGTAAGCATAATTTTTACACAGTTTATTTTGCGTTTCCCCATGCTGGAGGCATCTCCTCCTCTCTGATGACAATTCTCCCGGTGTCATCTAAAGTGTGAAGGCTGGCCGCGCTGCCGGGAGATGAGTCAGTGTTTATCACGGCTGCGCGCTGGTACATCATCTCATTAATATTTCAGCTGAGCATCATGTCTGAGACAGACCAACAGGAGCGTCTCCTGCTGTTTGCTCCCACTTCGGCTGTGCCATCCAAAGTCTGGGATTTATTCACACGCCAGCATTAATGTTTAATTCAAGGTAATGGTAATCGCCATCCTTGTGAGATGTCTCCGCAGTGTCGTAATCCAGGGTATTTCATGAAATGCTCATAAGTGAAAAGTATCTGTCAGCAGGGACCGACGTCCTCCTCTGAAGGTAAAAATAGACATGAGATGTTTCAAAATAATACTTCTATTCTCGTCATGGCACACTGACATCAGCAGAGCACAGAACTTTAATCCATTATCCTAATTCGTCTCTTTCAAATCTTGAAAAGACTTGAGTTTTAATGTGGAGTCTTCATGGTTTGAACAATGGTAAATTCTAGAAGTGCAGTACCTTCATCTGACCACGGGGGGCGCCATACTGCTCGGAGGTGCCTCGCTCCCTGTGCCACGTGTGACGTTCACTGACTTGATTTTTCTTTGCGTTCTGCCCTCTGACAGCCTGGCGCTCACACACACACACACACACACACACACACACACACAAACTCATCCTTTTGTTGGCATCCTTTCACCTCTCATTCTCCTCCCCACAGCATGCCGCTCACAACCTCCATTAGCTCTGCTTTTCCACACCAAACTCCACTACCCAGCATCCATCCTGCCATGGGGTACAGTAACCTTCACCACACTCTGCTCTCCTCTTCATCGCTCATTCACCTTTTATGTTCAGCTCATTTGCATATAGTTATCATTTGTATATTATGACAGTACACCAAGGGGAAAGCCTCAGATTTGTAACACGGTCAAGATCTTGAATGTCAATCATACATATTTTGATCCCCACGCCCTGAGGCTGCCACCAACTTGTCTCCAGTTCAGGCCTGATGCAGCTGACCAATCAGCGCTGGGCCCCTGTTTTCACTCAGTGTGAATGCTCAGCAGAGATAGCCTACATTGTCCCTCACTTTCCTCTGCGTCCTCCAGCTCTCCCCCCCCTCTCCTCTGTCCACTCGCTATCACGCTCCCCACAACTGGTCTGCTCTGTCGTCCTCCTCAGACCATGGAGATCCAGATGGAAGACTGGTACAAGGAGGTGGGGCAGCTTCAGGTGCAGGCCTCCTCCATACCACAGCAGACTCAGGTCAAGGAGACGGTGGCAGGGCGACAGAACGCGGTGGAGGCTCGCATGGTGCGTCTGATCGAGCCGTTGAAGGAGAGGCGACGCATACTGCTGGCGTCCAAAGAGGTCCACCAAGTGGGACGAGACTTGGAGGACGAGATAGTAAGTCCTCGTGTGTGGATGCTCACAAGCACATCACACACAAGTTGGAGGTCGGATAAACACCAAATGCTGTGATGTTTTGTGTCTCCTGAAGCTGTGGGTCCAGGAGCGCCTGCCGATGGCCATGTCTCAGGAGCACGGCTCGTCCCTCCAAGCCGTTCAGCAGCTCATGAAGAAGAACCAGACGCTGCAGAGAGAGCTTCAGGGCCATCGGAGCCGCATCGACGATGTCCTTGAGAGAGCTGGGATCATCGCCTCCATCCGCAGCCCGGAGGCGGACTGCGTGAGAGCGGGGCAGGAGCAGCTGGCCCAGCTGTGGACGGTGCTGTGGACAGAGACGGAGAGGAGACAGCTGGTGCTGGATGCCATGTACCAGGCTCAGCAGTACTACTTCGACATGGGCGAGGTGGAGGCGTGGCTGAGCGAGCAGGAGCTGCACATGATGAACGAGGAGAAGGGCAAGGTGTGTGTGTGTGTGTGTCTGTGCATGACGTCATTCTTCTGCCCTTCTACAGATGGATGGATGGTTGATGAGTGGTTGATGGATGGAGGTTTAAAGGGTGTGGTCTTTTCCCAGGATGAGCCGAGCACCTTGCAACTGCTGAAGAAACACCTGGTGCTGGAACAGACCATCGAGGACTATGCCGAGACCATCGGCCTGCTGTCCCAGCAGTGCCGGCAGCTGCTGGAGATGGGACACCCTGACTGGTACAACACACAGATTTATTGATCTAGAAAGATCTGGATTGGCAGAGGAACATTTGGTTCTTCCCTGTTCCACTCAGTGTCTCTGAACTTAGAGCTCTTAAACTTGAACTCCTGCAGGATGTCCCTCGATGCTGACAGAGAACCTTCCAAAACGTGATCTTCTGAATTTCTTCTCAGAGATCAGATGCAGAGGCAGAGAGCCTAGTATCGATCCTTCACTCTCCGCCCATCTCCTATGGCTTTCTACTGAGTCAGCAGTCTTCTTCGTGTCTTCATTTCAAAACTGCCTACGTTCAAAAGCTGGACGTCAATAATTCATATTGTGTCGGTCAAAACGTCTGTAACAACATTGTGGCGTGATCAGCTGTGCTGCCGTCCAGACTTGAGAAGTTCAAATCATATTCTTGCCCCTTTGTCCATCTCCTCTCTCTTTCCTTCCCCTCATCCCCCAACGGTCCCTCCTCTCCAGCGAGCACATCAGCAAGCGTCAGTCCCAGATCGACCGTCTCTACGTGTCCCTGAAGGACCTGGTGGAGGAGAGGAAGAGCCAGCTGGAGCAGCAGTACTGGCTGTACCAGCTCAACCGGGAGGTGGACGAGTTGGAGCAGTGGATCGCCCAGAGGGAGGTGGTGGCCAGCTCGCCCGAGCTGGGCCAGGATTTTGAGCATGTCACGGTGAGTGCGGCAACCCATGAACCAGGGATTTAAAGCATGAGACACATGTAGACTCATCTCTCTCCATCCTCTCTCTACAGGTGCTGCAAGAGAAGTTCACCGAGTTCGCCTCGGAGACCGGCAGCGTGGGCCTGGAGCGGGTCACCGCCGTCAACCAGATGGTGGACGAGCTGATCGACTACGGCCACTCTGAGGCGGCCACCATCGCCGAGTGGAAGGACGCGGTGAACGAAGCCTGGGCCGACCTGCTGGAGCTGATGGAGACGCGGGCGCAGATGTTGGCGGCGTCTCACCAGCTGCACAAGTTTTTCACAGACTGCAGAGAGGTGCGCATGCACACACACACACATACACACACACACACAGACTGGGACCCCTGGATGCACAACCTACCAATACCTACGCTCTTCTTCCACCAGTGGGGGCATTTTTGACTAATTTTTGACCAATTAAAAATTCTCAAAATATTATTCTCAAAATACATGAAAATATTAATAAAGAAAAATATTGCCTCTTGTCACAAACATGTTTGATGAGGAATACCGGGACATTAATTTTTTAAAATTTTTCTTTATAAAGATTTTGAAGAATAACAACCCAAATTTTTCACCCCAATAAAATTGTCAAAATATTGCGAATTTTCTCAAAATGAATGAAAACAGAAATAAAGAAAAATATTGCCTCATGTCACAAACATGTTAAATGTTGAATACCTGGAATATGAATATTTTACACATTTTCTTTATAAAGATTTTGAAGAATAGCAACCCCTGGAGCCAGTTTTGACCTGGATCAAAATTCTCAAAATATTGAGAATTTTCTCAAAATGAATGAAAACAAAAAAGAAAAACATTGCCTCATGTTTAATGTTGAATACCTGGAATATTAATATTTTACAAATTTTCTTTATAAAGGTTTTGAAGAATAGCAACCCCTAGAGTCATACTTGACCCCACGTGTGCATCTATTAAGGTGCTGAATTAAGATGCTGAGTTAAAAGAATACACGTGTTACCTAAGTTATATCTGGATGCATTGATGCATTGATTCATTGATGGAAGGACAGTTGGACGGATTGCGCCGATGGACATTGTGTTTCTTAGAAAGACGTGACCCTCTCATGTCTCCTCTCAGGTTTTAACTCAGATTGCAGAAAAACTCCGCCGGATACCGGAGGTCAGAGCCCGGCAGGGGGCTTCAGCAAACACCAGCACGCTGCAGAGGCTTCTGCACAGCTTTGAGCAAGACATCCAGCTGCTGGTCACTCAGGTGAAAACACAAATGTACCCACACACGATCTCTGTAAAGAGAAAAGCAAAGTCATGGAGCCTCAGAGACACACAGTGACCCCGCCTGCAAGCAGAGACAACAGCTGTGGCCGTGGCGTCATATCCTCTGCTTCGCTCTGTCTCTCCCCTATCCACCCCCCCCGCTCACCTCCGCCAGGTGCGTCAGCTGCAGGAGAGCGCGGTGCAGCTCAGGACGGTGTACGCTGGCGAGAGGGCCGAGTCCATCGCCTGCTGCGAGCAGGAGGTGATGCAAGCGTGGAAGGAGCTGCTGACGTCCTGCGAGGAGTGTCGGTTGCAGATCACCACCGAGACCGACAAGCTGAGGTTCTTTGGGATGGTCAGGGATCAGATCATGTGGATGGATTCCATCATCTGCCAAATCGGGACGGGAGAGAAACCCAGGTACTGTGGGGGGGTGAGGATTCATGGAGAAAGATCTCAGGGAATCAATTCAATAGCCAACGTCAACCCAATCAGTTAGGAATCACCCAATCAGTCAGAAATCGTGCTGGTCAATGTACTGCTGGTACTTCAACTACTACTACCGCCAATATCTCTACCACTACTACTACGACTACCTCAGGAATCAGGAATCTTTTATTGTCATTTCGGCAATTTAGATTATGTAATGAAATTAAGATGCTGAGTTCCAGTGCAATATGGTATAAAAAAAGAAAAAGAACAAAAAAAGGAAGAAAAATCTATGTACAGAAGAAATATATACAGAAGTACATGCAGTGTAGAACTGTATGTATAATAATACTTAAAGAGCAAAAGTCCAATGTTAAGACTTCTATTTGCCGTAGTTTTGCTATCAAACTAAGTGTAAAAAAGGAAATATCAGAAAAACAAAATATAAATAGTGCAAATGGTGAAGCATGAACTAAGCATATTGTAGGAATGTGCTAAGATCAGTTCTCAGCCGTGCGCAAGAGGAATAAGAGCGTTATGTCGACGCTGCAGAAACTCAGGTGCACGTTGGAGCACAGTAGCAACCACCGTGTACTGCTACATGTATTAAGAGGCATTGTGTTGTTGATTTTAGTACGAAAAAGAACATCTCCCTTAATTGGATCTGATCTGCTCCGTGGTATACTCAGGGACGTGTCGTCAGTGGAGGTGCTGATGAATTATCACCAGAGCTTGAAGAGCGAGGTGGAGGCCCGGAGCCGCAGCGTGCTGGAGTGCATCGAGATGGGGAAGACCCTGCTGGCAGCCAGGAACCCTGCAGCCGAGGAGGTGAGCCCGGCAGCACCGCCATGTTGTTTCTGGAGTTTTCTCCAACACATCTGAAGCTGTCCAGATTCTACAAGTGAACTGAGTCGCACACAAATCACAATGCTGCACTACAGACCTCTTTGTTGATTCATGTTTGAATATTTGGTATGTTGGGAAAGTAACAAACCTCACTGTGGGAAAAAATGGTTTTCTTCCCTTGTTCTTCTGTCATTTACTTTCGTCCTGATTGTCAGATCAAGGAGAAACTGGACAAAGTTGTTGCTAAGCAACATGAGCTATTGGAGAAGTGGGACAAGCATTGGGAAGTCCTACAGCAGTGTGAGTACACACACGCACACACACACACACACACACACGTAGATAAATATAGACAAGTACAATGACACAAGTACACCCACAGTTAACTGCAAATCAAACCTATGAAGTGTCCCTCATCCCTTGTTTGCTGATATTTAACACATCTTGTCTTTTCCTCCTACCCCCCTCTACCGTCTTCTCATGCGCCACATTTACCCTCCTTCCGCAGTGTTGGAGGTCCATCAGTTTGCCCAGGAGGCGGTGGTGGCCGAGGCCTGGCTGACAGCGCAGGAGCCCTTGATAAACAGCAACGAGCTGGGCGCCAGCGTGGATGAAGTGGAGCAGCTGATTCGTCGGCACGAGGCCTTTCGCAAGGCGGCCGCCACCTGGGAGGAGCGATTCAGCTCTCTGCGGCGACTCACCACGGTTCGCATCCCTCAAATGTGCCCCAAAACAGTTATACCCAAAAGTATAGGGATTGCTGTTGTCCATGTGTTCTTCATGTGGTTGTTCTCTCGCTGTCCTCAGGTGGAGAAGCTGCGGGCCGAACAGAGCAAGTTGCCACCAACCCCCCTGCTGGGACGGAAGGTGTTCCTGGACCCACAGGACGCCTTGGTGGTACCGGCCACGCTGCCCCGCCTCCCTCTGTCCCCGGTCATGAGGCAGACCATCTACGAGCAGAACGAAGCCAGCTCCCCTCCCTCGCCCTCGCCCGCCACGCCCACGCCATCTCCATCCTCCGCGGTCCGCCGGCTGGGGTCCACCGCCGCCAACTACAGCCCCGTGATGAACGGATCCAGCTACCGCCACACCTTAGACGGGCGGCACAGGGGCGTGGTGGGCGTGGCCGCAGGCCTGGGTCAGCCCGCCGCCTCCTCCATCGCCTCCGTCGCCACAGCGGCCATGTTGGTCTCGGCAAATCAGGCGAGAGAAAGCGCCAGCGCAGCGAAGGATCAGGTGGTGAAGCAGGCGAGCCACCTACAGGTCCAGGCGGCGAAGGAGGTGGAGGTGAAGTCGTCCCCGTATCTGAGGCAAGCCAAAATCAAACACTTGGACGACGCTGTGACGCCGCTCCTGGTCGCGAGCCGGCTAGAGAAAGCGAGGGAGAGAGAGAGGGGGCGAGAGAGGGAGGTGGCGTCCATGAGCGAGATCGGCTCAGGGTGGGGCGACGTGGGCGTCATGGCGGAGGTGGTGCTGCAAGAGCCGGGCAGGGAGCGGCTCAACAGTGAGCCAACCAGAGGATCTCGCGGGAGCAGGACGGACCACGCCGAGCCCCAGGTCCTGACCCACAGCCAGCCTCGCCTGGAGCGCCAGCTGTCCAGCGAGCAGCTGATCCAGGCCAGGCGGGACGAGCTTCCTCAGGAGGTGTGGAGGGAACACGCCGAGAGGCGGGAGAGACGGACTCTGGAGAGGCAGACGTCCAGCGAGCAGGAGGGACACGGCTCGCACGCAGGCCACGGGGGCCACGAGGGCCGGCGGAGAGAGAGGGACCGACATCGGATGGAGAGACAGGAGTCCAGCGAGCACGACACCGGGAGGGAGCACTCGGACAGACGCTCGGGAGGAGGGTAAGAGAGTCCTGACCTTTTCTGTCAGTTTCCGTGACAATGGGCTTGAATCTGATACTGTTAGTTTGAATCAGTGACTAGATTTTAATTACAAATTATATTTGGATAGCAAATCACATTGATTGAGATTCAGTATTTTTTTTTTCAAGTCCTGAATTTCAATCACCAATGTTTATTTGACTTTTAATGCAAATTATTTTAATTGTTGTTGTTGTTAGCGTATTATTATT
>OMPJ01039629.1:0-56128 GCA_900312935.1 Carapus acus | reverse complement strand
GGGGTACTCGCACTCGTTAAGCCTGTGCCTTGGGTCAGCATCAGGAATCAAGAGTGCGCCGATGGGAGGCAGCTGCATAGGCTGTAACAGAACACGCAGAGAGAGAGATCTAGAGGGAGAGAGGGGAGGGGGGTTGAGAGAGAGAGTGAATGAGAGAGAGAGATTATCAAAATCAAAACGAATGAGGCCATCATGTGGCAACTGACAGTGGCTGCCCACAGCTGCTGGCGCAGCAGGTAAATACAGCACCAGATGATTTCAGGATAGAGAAACAGAGAGGCTGTAACGCTCATAAATGAAACAAATAGGCCTTGACAATTGGAGCTCTGACAACGATAAATTGGGGTTTTGTGACAAGTAATGGATAAACCACGTATATCATTGTTTATTTTTTCGAACATATCGGTAAAAAAAAATGAAACACATAAAAATAAGGACAACTCCCACTACCCACCCGTTGGGAACCTTTAGGGCATTCTCAAGCAAAAGATCTATGAAGGTAGAGGCATCCAAACAGCAGCTCTGGGAGGCTGTTCTGACATTCTGCAAAGAATTCAAGCAGAAACTCTCCACAAACTTGCAAGTTCAATGGATGCAAGAATTGTGACGCTCCTATTGTCATGGTTCCTGCCAGAGATTTGTTTGCTGGCGACCCCTACTGGTTTCTCTTGTAACTGTCTTTTTGGCACAGGAGGGCGCTGGGCCATGCCTGTGCCCTTATTTGGAACTTCCGCATTTGATTTCGCGATGCGTCAACTGACACACACACACACACCTGTTTGTTTTTTCTGTTTATCAGATCAGGTACTTAAGTTGGTTTGCACCATGTCTCTGCATCTGATCGTCATTGTTATCATCACTCTTTAGTACTCTGTGTTGTTCATGCCACGCCTGTTTATGCTTCATGATTACCCCGACCTCTGCTCGATTTCTTGATTTAGCCTTTTGGATTAAACGTCTTTTCCTATAATGAGTTCTGCGTCTGAATCCTGCCCGATGCCTGACACCTTTCAAAAAAGGGTCCTATGTTAACATGTAACTTGACCTGTAAAGAGATTTTGTTTGAAATAGCTTTTGAGTGTCACTAAATATGATTTGCTCATGCCTCCATTTCACAAATGGCCATTTTCAGTTCTCAACAACGATATCATGGTTTGAAACTCTGTTTTGCGTAATAATTTAAAACAGTGCATTTTAAGTTTTTATCTCTGAAAAAAATAGCATATAATGATTTAGAACACAGTGCATAGTTACCGATTACACAGAAAATTCATCGCAATTGAAAGATTCATTCTCTTTATTTTGATGCACATTGATGAAAGACAATGTGAAAAGACATGCAAAAGAAATCTGTGTGGAAGCAGTCTCTTGCTCTTACTTGCAACCACGATACACCAGGAACATCAGTGGTGTTTCGTTTTAGGCTCTTAGAGACAGTTAACTGAAGCATGTATTCATGTACCAAAAATAGGCCATCAAAGCAAAAAATGAGCAAGACAGTGTTCCCACCTAACTGCTCACCAGGTACTTCTCAGCTGCCAGTGGCTCATCAAATAAATATATCAGGTCATTGTCAGAAAATTTCCTTACAGAGGGCTGAGGAGTAACCTCACTTCAGTGACTACTGATGGCTCTTGAGTTAAGACTTGAATGCTATAGCCAGCCATTTGCATGAACATTGCAGGGAGTTCATAGGTTGTCCAAAGACTAGCTAGTTAGTGGGTGACATTTACATGGATGTGTCTAAAAGTGTTGGCATCAGGGGTGGTGACGATGCGACCACAAGGTGGAATGCTCTGGCACCTCTGGTGATGCCATGTTTTGAGTCTCCTCGACGTCATGTGTTGTTGTTGACTCAGTCTCCAGATCTGCCATTGTAGATCACCCCTGCAAGCCTGCAAAAGAACCCTTCATCTACATAGCCAAATATTTTACCATAGACATACAGTGACAAGCAAATTTCTTTGACGGATTTGTTAAGTATCTCAAAAGAAAAAATACCCTCTTGCTTGTTGCTTGACATTTGAGTAGATACTAATGATTCCTACCCAAAAGGTCACTAAAAGTAAAAACACAACATATGTATTCATCCATCTTCTGGGGCCGGGTTGCGGGGGCAGCAGTCTCAGGAGGGAAACCCAGACACAGCATACATCCACAATGTTTTTATCTATCATTATCATGGTTGATTAAATCAATCGAGTTGTTTGAGAAAATTGTTAACGACAGATTTGATTCCCCAAACCTTTGTGTGAATGTTTTTCGACGTTGTGAGAGCAAAGTTATCCGTTCTGACACTGTAATCCAAATGTAATCCATGTAAACCAAAAATACACACAAGTACACAACCTCCGAGGACCATTTTACCATTTAGGTAGCAAATGTTCAAATGTTACTAATACCTTTATCCGTTTGCAATTTTTGGTGAGTATAAGAAGTGTGCCTATTTTCAATCCAACAATCACTCTGAGCTCATTGTTAGACAACAGTCTAACAGCAAAGTGTGGAGGTCTCACCTTCTGCCACCCCATAGAGGTTTAGATCCTTTTGACTCGGTGAACTGGTGCATGACCCCCTCCGGGCAGCCATCTGTCAGGGAGAACAAGTCAGAGGAGCGCAAGCCACAGGTCATCCCTGTTGAAGCACCAGCTGGCCAATTAAGGTCGAATGGAATGATGAAAACAATGAATGAAACAGTCATCGTTGCACCTCATTCAACTCGTGGCCCCACTTCAGCATCGGGTTAGCCTCACCGAGGCCACAGGCCATAGGCCATCTGATGGGCTGTGGAATTTCAAAGAAAGTAAATGCATTCCTACACATTTGTATATTGTTCACTACACTTGTAATTTCAATATTATCATTTATCTGTAATTTTTCTTGTTGATGGCATGGAACTGAACAGACTTAATGACATGTATCACTTGTTCCAATTAAATGTTTTACTTTCGTGAGTGTTTATTTGAGGTGAATGAGTCTGGAAAAATATAAAACATGTTTTTTTTTTCAAACAAAAATGTTTGTGGATGTTGAGAAACTTTGTAGCGTTGTGTTACATTCAAGGATACGCTTTTGAGTTGTCCAGAAACGTGTCGCATGTAGATTTTAAAAACATCATTTACAGCTTGATTTCAAAAACATCATTTGTCATTGCTCCTCACTTGCAAAGTCAACCTAACTGCCCTCCTCTGAGCCACGCCCCTTATTTGCCACAGAAGATCGACTGTCAGATTTGGCCAATCAAATGAGGCTATTGAGGAAGTTTGATACGTTTTAGCCAATCGGTTCAGTGAAAGGGCGGAGCCTGTGTTTGTTGTTAACGTCGAGAAACAGTTACGCTTTATTTCTCAAGTCTGTGTGTGTCGACGGAGTGAAAGAAACACTCACCTACTGAAATCACTATCGAGACAGATGAAGATCGACTCTACTTATCCTACCGTGAGTATCTGAATGTCCACATTGTCCTTTCGGCTCAGGTGGCGTTCGTGTAAAGACATAGAAACTATGGTTACTCGATCCAACAGGAATTTCTCTGGATTTCAACCTGGACAGTGTTTGTTCATGTATGACGCCTCATGCCATTTAAACTTCATTCTCAACACAACTCTAACAACCTACTGAGCGAAGGCATCATCCTGGCATATCACTGGAATGTGACGTTATCTTGTAATAACGATGCTACCCATTTATAGCCACCGTTTTCCTTGAGAATACCACCTCTCAAACAACCAGCGGTAGAAAAGGGTCTTTCTCCAAGTATGGAATTGAAACTCAGTTCAGCCATTGAGATACCTCGTAACTACAGCAAATCAAAGATCCTAGTCAGATTGAAACGGAATGGATAATATGGTTAAGGACTATCTACAAAAAGATGCGATTGTGATTTTGTCAGCACATATCTGTGCTATACCCATGACACCTGTGTGTATTGATAAACTTCATGCACGTTACCTAACTCTGGCCAGTGATAAGAGTGCAGTTATGTTCATTTACTTTAATAAAAGAACTGAGAATACATTACTCAAAGTTTGGTCTGCCAAAGGCATTATTCCTTGATTGTTGTTGTTGTTGTGTGTGTGGGTACTTTTCTCAGAGCGTGGGTATGTTTACATCATCATTTTTGTATTTGGTTTGGTAGTTCAACGTAATTTCACTCGCCAACATATCAAAAAAGATATCAGTTCGTTTTTATATGAACGTGTTTGCTTTGTCACTAGTCAAACACTATCATCGCAACAATTTCACATTAAATTCAATGAGATTTGTTTCATGAGATGAGCGAGTAAGTAAGTCGTTTCAAATGTTTGTTGGAAAGACAAACATTGTCGGAGGATAATTTTGTTATACCTCTTCTATTATACCTCTATTATACCACTATCAACAGTGCTGATATTGTAATAATACCCGTAGTAGTAGTAGTGTTGCTACTATTCATTCTATTGATATCAGTGTTACTATTATAACCATGAGGACGACCACCACCACTCAAGATTAGGAGGTATCTTACAATAACAAAATCATATTTTGTTCCTGATTTAGAGGCTTTATGTCTTTTTTTTGTATGTTGTTAAGTATTGTTCAGTACTCCCCCACCAAAAAAACAAATATTGAATATCAAAATATATGTCTTATCTCGGAACCGAAGGCTGTCATAGCAGTTAAAAAAACAGCAGAATTTGTGTATGTTTGACTCTGTCATCGAGTGTTGGATAAAAGCCATAAAATATCAGATTTTGCTCTGCATCCTCAACCTGTTTGGTAAGAGATTTGGTCTTACAGTAAGTAAAGCACACTCTCCTGTTGTTCGTTTCCCTGGTAAACAACCTAGCTGGTGAAAAGTGGCTGTTATTTCCTCTGTTGCTCTGTTGTCATACCGGCTGCTCGAATCCCAGGGGAGGGAGCATATGTGGTCTATTATGTTACAGTGTTATCTATATGACTCTTTCACAGGCTCGCAAAGGATGCATACGACACGCTGTCTCTCTTCGATTCCTGCAGCAATGTCAGGAGATGCATTGGATCTTAGCCTCACCGGCTCCCAAATTTCTGTATCCAAAAGGCCCAGCAGTGCAACACGAGGAAAAGGCTTCTCCCGCTCTGTGTCAGTTTCTGTGGCTGGTGAAAGCAGGGCAAAGCGCAACACCTTAGTAAGTAACTAGACCAAGTGCAAGTTCTGTCATCCATCCCTCATTGTCCTGTTGTTCCCTTTCTCATCTACGCACCGTGTAGTTCTGCACACACTGGACAATTCAAAGGGATTTGGCTTTATGTTTTCCAGACTAAACAAAATGCAGACCATATTTACCAGAGCACAAGTTAAGCAAGCCAGAAATGCATAATAATGTAGGAAAAAACATATATAAGTCAGACTATAAATGACATTTTCGGGGGAAATTAATTTAGCAAAATCTGTGTCCAATTAAACACATTTCATCTTGAAAGGCAAGTTATGATAATAATAATACAATAGAGGAAAACGTGCTGAGTAGACGTACATTGCTCTATCTTAGCATGCAACCATAGCACATTGATGGTTATTCAGCCGCATGAAGCATAGACAATGAACTGAATTTGTGTCTTGCATGTTATCGTAACGATTACTCAGATAACATCAGCATAAGAAACTGTCAAGATTGTAAAACTTAAGTGTCACTGGATTGTCATTCGTAATGTGACACTATGTGCAGAGGTTGCACTCTATTGCATGGATTTGTAGGTTGCCATCGCAGGTTCTTATTTCCATTTGTTGTGGCAGTATTATTGAGACTGCAGCAACAAAAGCTGCAACGGAATTTCCTCTCATACTTTGAAGGATATTAGAGTTTGCAACAATTTTTTTCCTGTCATGTTAGTGTCAGAGAAACTGTAATTTCAGACAGAGACTTGATGTTGAGTGGTTTGAGTACGGTAATATCACATGAATGCCACTTTTATGTGTGATTTTTGTATAAAGCACCTACAATTCATAAACAATGTCTATTGAATCCACAGAATGATGGCGGTTTTGGCACATCTCGTTCCATCAAAAACCTCAGGCGATCGAACAGCACAACTGAGGTCAATCAGCAGGCCACAAGGTACATGTACATATTGATACATGTTAGGAGTATATTGTTCTGTGTATTATACTGTGTATTACATGGATGTTTTTTCCTTTGTTGTTCAGTTTCTTTTTCCCAACCTCTGATGACGAATTTCTACACATCTTGCTGTACAATTGTTTTAAACACAAGTTATCAATATGTGAAAAAAATATTCAAACAGAGCTTGCTATTTTGCTGCTGGTGTTGTGTTAAATCCTGACATAAAGTGATCAAACACATACACCCTGGAAATCAGAGGTGTGTCAATGATTGCATTTTGTTTAGGGTATGTAACATAAGACTGAGCTTGTGTGTGTGTTTTTACACTGATCCTTGCATATTGCCCTTGGTCACTGGAACAATGTCTCCAACCCATCCAGTGATGGGGCATCATGACTCATTAAAACCACATGCTCTTCCTCTCTCAGCAACAGCTGGTTGTCCACAAGGCTCTTCAGTTTTGAACAAAAGACACTGGTGTGGTCGACATGATACAGGGTATTGGGGAGCCTGGATGGCTGTTGCTTGAGGATGCACTGGCTTGCTTTGTTAAAGTACAGAGGGGGAGGGCAGGGATTTAGGGGTCAGGTTACCCCCTCCAACAGAAGCCAGTGAAAGGAAAAGTGTGCTTGTGCACTGATTCCATTGTCTGGCAGCTGCCGCCAGCCTCCCTCCCTTCATTGCGTATAATCTGAAGACTTTTCTAAATGATTCCCCTCTACCCCCTTCTGTTCTTTTCAGTCTTCCCAAGCAGTGATTGGGCCTCACTCCATCTTTTGTCTGCTTCCTTCCCTCTTTGCATCCAAAAGTAGAGGAATGTGTTATCAGATTGGTTTTTTACCAGGAGCAGCTGGCTTTACACCCCCAACCCTTCTTACACATCCACACACACCTTTGCCTTCATATCGTGCCTTGCAAAAGTATTTATACGACTTGAACTTTTCCACATTTGTCATGTTACAACCAAACACTGATTTATGTTATTGAAATTCCATGTCAAAGACTAGCACTAAGTGGTATACAATTATGAGGTAGAGCAAAATTCTACATGATTTAGATTATTTCAAATGAAAAATTGAAAAGTGCAGCATGCAAAAGTATTCAGCCCCCCTCAGTCAGTACTTTGTGGAATGACATTTTGCTGCAATTACAGCAGCAAATCTTTAAAGGTATGTCACTACCACGTTTGCACAGCTAGAAACTGAAATGTTTGAAATGATTAGATGGAGAGCATTTGTGAAGAGCAGTTTTCAGATCTTGCCACAGATTGAAGATTGGGCCTTGTCTTGGTATGTTTACAATTGTGCCATACTCTCTCCATCTCAGGATGATGCATTGAGCAGTGCTCCGTGAGATGTTCAGAACTTAGAAAATCTTCTTCAAGCCTAAGCCTGCTTTAAACTTCTCCACGCCTTTATCCCTGACCTGTCTGGTGTGTTCCTTGGACTTCACGATGCTGTTTGTTCACCAATATTTTCTTATCCAACCCCTGAGGCTGTCACAGGGCAGCTGCATTTGTACTGAGATTAGATTACATACAGGTGGACTCTATTTAGTCATTAGGTTGATATTCAGACATTCAGCAATCATTTGGCAACTTTTAAAGGAATGGTTGCACTCGAGAAAAGAGGGCTGAATACTTTTGCACACTGCCCTTTTGTTTGTATTTGTGAAAATAGTTTTAAATCATGTGTATTTTTTTCAAATTGACTATCGTATGCCACACTATTTTGGGCTTTCATATGAAATTCCAATAAACATATAGAATAGGATAGAATAGAATAGAATAGAATTCTGTTATTGTTATTGTGCAGCACAACAAATAGAAAAAAGGCACAACTGAATTGTGACGCAGCTCCAGTTCAGCCATGTGTAGTGTAGATACAGTATGGGCCTATTTACAGTATGAACCTAATCTACAGAATTAAGTTAGTGTGACTGTGCAAACAGCAAGGGCACACATGTTGTGTGCAGCCGCATCACGGCAGCAGTGAGGGTACGGGACAGTACGGGTGTAGTACTGCAGTGTACACCAGCATTGGGGGTATGATCTTGTGTGTTGTCTCAGGTGCAGCATGGGAGGTAAAGTGTCTTGTGCATATTTATGATTGTAGTGGTTAAGGGACGACATGCGGAAAGGTGTAAGGGGTATGAATACTTTTGCAAGCCACTGCACATACCCCCACATACCCCACCAGACAGCAGTGACCTTTAAGAGGCTCCAGAGCAGATGCCAGTAGAGGCCTAGACTGCTTGACATGAGGTCCATCTCCATGTGTGCCTCCGGTCTTGGAGGCTGAGGGGTAATGTTGTGTAAAGACAAAAATGTCAAGCAAGTGGGATCAACATATGCATACAGATATCTGCATTGCTTTTCAATTTTTGTGTCATTGCAGCAAATACAATGCTATATTGTTAATTTTGGAATTTTGTCGTTTTCAGTCTGGACAAAAGTTGCGAGTACCTGGCTCTTTTTGACAACAGCTCAGATGGACGCAAGAAACTGGCGAGCCTTAGCAAGGCCTCACCAGAGAGCACCACCTGGAACATTTTGGTGCGTGTCTGTGTCTCTGTTGTGACACACTGTCTGTGTCACTGTGTGTCACACCTGCAAAGTCTCTACCGTACACATATTGTATGTTATGCTGTAGCTGAATTTGTCAAAGCTCTTACCGTAGCCACTCTTAAAAAAATCATCCATGCAAAGTTTCCACAATTAGTCTGAATTTGAACTTTTCATCCATTCTGACTGTGCCCACAAAATAGAGAGTATCAGAAGGGGCCCAAAACTAGGGGGTGGAAAGGTTTAAGACTTGGATAACATATCCTATAAAGAATAAAAAAAAGAGAATACTTAAAGGATGCTGTTAAGTTTTGTTTAAAATGGTCATTTCCCAGAAAATGCAGACCTTAATATTTCATGCATTTCTCATCATCAAAGGATGATCAGCCTAGAGCTTTTGCCGCGCTTTCAAGCCCCAGGAGCACCAGCAGCGTGGACCCTCCATCCAGTGTCAACAAAAGAGAGGCAGGCTTGGCGCTAGCAGCAACCTTCACTGCAAACAACAGGTGAGCAGTATTTCTGCCACACTGCCACACACATCTGTCTCACATTTTAGCAAAGAGCTTGTGATGAGCCATGACACTACCAGCAAAACTACGTTCTGGATTTATATCTGCTTCTCGTATATCATATCATATCATGATACTGACTCTAGGAATCGCCCAGGCACTTTGATTTTTTAAATCCTTCTGGAGTTCTGATGTACCTCCCCATGTGCCAAGGGTCATATTAAGATGAAGTTGAAAATCTCAGTTTCCAATCCACATTTTTGTCCCATCCATGAACCATAACTCTGTGTTGATAATAGCCTTGTATTTTGGAGTTGTTTTTCAGGAGCAACAAAGGAGCTGTGGGGAACTCAGTCACCACTATCTTGCACAACAACTACTCGGAAAAGCCACTCACGCCTAAGAGCTCCAACCAGAAGCCCACATTCAAGTATGACCAATAGAAAAGCTGATATGCAGTTGACATTTATGTGGTATTTTGTTGAATGAAATAAAGAATTTAATTCTGCCAGTCCGCATTAGTGGTGTTATAGCATTTGAATGCACTGTCAATGTTGGCAATTGAAGACATTTTCTCTATAATTCTGTTTTACAGCCTCATTGGTGTGCTCTTAATTTTAAATCTTCATTCATCTTGCAGCAATATTTTGAAGGCTACAGTACATGATGACATACCTCAAGAGAATGGCTCTCTCACTAAATCCCAGAAGAACTTCTCTTCATCATCCATCACTTCCAACAACAGGACTCCAGTGTTGGCACAACCTGGGAGCCCTGCCTTGTCCCCGAGGAGAGAGGTCACTGAGCAGGAGGCCGAGAGGTCAGTAACAGTTCACATTTTAATCAGATATTCTTTCAAGTATCCTAATAATTAACAATTGGGTCAACCATAAGTGATTCACATCATTATAAGTGTTTTAAAAGGGTGTTTTGTGTATTTGAAGTTTCATACTGCAGGTGAACCATGCTGTGATTATTATCCAGCGGTGGTACAGACAGCAGATGAAGAGACGGCAAACCGGCCAGGCAGCACTTAGACACTTACTCGCCAACCGAAAAAAGGTGTTGTGTCCTCTACCAATGTTAGCAGACTTTTACTGCATTTTTACCCCAGTCTTCTCAAGGATTTCTGTGCTTTTGCTATAAACTGTAGGAGTGGGAGGAGAGAGGAGAGGAAGCTAGCTGTCTGGAGCAGCAACAGCAGAAAAAGGAAGATAGAAGACTCCTACGTGAAGAGAAGGCTCGACTGGCGCGCCTCACAGCAATTCAGGTAAAGGTAGTTGTGTGATAACCATGAATTGCCTCCCCGTGCACCAGCAAACATTCACTGTTGTATTCAACAGTCAATAGTTGCCTCAACTTACAATAGACTTTCAAAGAAAACCACTGTACTGTAAGAACTGCTGCATCTGTAAAAACTGATCGATATATATGTATTCACTCTGTTATACTTTTGCTCTGTCAGGGATGACTTTTGTATTTGTAAGCGATGCATATGCAGTTCTAATTACCTTTCGTTCTCAGTCACATAATCTCTGCACATTCTCTATCTGCTGGCTATCATAGGAATTGCAGTTGAGGGCCCACAGGCCTGCAAAGGAACAGCATCCACCTGAAAGGGAGCCTGGAGAGCCAAGGCAGACAGGCATGATTGAGCACAAGAGACGGCACAAGCACTCTCCCTCAAACACCACTTCAGCCTCACCGAACTGCCCCCTCTCACCCGTAGACGTCAAAGCTGAGAATACAGGTTTTCTATTCACTGTTCTAGTAGCTGTCAATTTTTTTCGCATGTGGATCACACTGAAAAACTGAAAAACACTACATACTCCACCCAAACATTTTCAATGTCATTTTACATTTTGAGTATGATATATTTATGTTGGGTAAATGAGGATTACAACGTAACTCTGAGACTCAGCGGTGTTGCCAAATGTGTCTTGTCTAGGGGTGGGTAAAAATATTGAAAAATCGATGCATCGCGATTATCTCCCCTTCGATTCGACATCGATTCAGCACTACCGCTGAATCGATTCACCCCCTGGCGCAACATCTTGTGAATCGCGTTTTATGTACGGAAGCTGCAGGCGTCCGCAACCACAAAATGGCAAGCGGTGGAAAGAGTTCCGATGTCTGGAATTACTTCCAGTTCCCACTTTAACAGGGAACAAAGCGACAAGAGTAAAACGATAAACTTAACCCTAAGAATCGAAATCGAATTGAGAGGTTCCTGTCAATACCCAGCCCTAATAGGTAGCATTATTGTGTTAATGCTTCATATTGAAATGTTTTATTGCTCAGAAATGTTGTGATTTACAACACAATTGCCGAGAAAAGAAATATAATTAAAGATTACATGCACTTTAGTTTTAATACAGTACTGTCATATTTTTTACTTTTGTATTCCATATTAAGCACACATTATTGCGCTAATTCATGCTATTGACAGATGTTTTAGTGCTAAGAAATGCCAAAATATACCTTGGCTGTTCATATGGGCATGAAAAAAATATTTTGAAATTAAATTATCAACATTATCAATTATTTGTGCATTTAGACTTATTACTGAATCGATATCGAAGTGTTTAAAACAATATCGAATCGAATTGAAATCGAATCGAATTGTTACCCAAAGAATCGAAATCGAATCGAATCGTGAGGTTCTTGACAATACCCAGCCCTAGTCTTGTCCTAACAGCCCTGATGCCCAACAAGTAAAAGTCATGTCAGATGTTTTACTTCTCATCAAAAGAATCATTCATGCTGTGACTGATGAGAGGTGTACTGTATGTGTGTTTCCATAGAATCAAATGCAAACATTGTGACGGACTTTGAAGTGCACAGCTTCAGGGCCATTTCTCCAGCTTTGTCCAGTCACAGAGGTTCTCAGTATTCACAGGTAATCGCATGTGATTTCCAACAACATCTGTAAACAATCCACTTGGCCATGGCTGCCTACACCTTGTAGACTTGCAGGCTACCTTGAAAATTACCAAGTCAAAGAGATCAACCTACACTCTAATAGGCACTGTATATGACACAGGCAGACAGACAGACAGACAGACAGACAGACAGACAGACAGACAAACTTCCATGAATAGGTAGAGCCCAATAATGTAGTCAAAGTAGGTGCACATTTCCTCGTGTTAGGGTACTTCCCCCTGTGTTACCAATTCCAAAACGGTCCATGTACCCTGGACAGCAGAACATTAGTCAGTAGTTGAGTCTCATCCTCCACTTTTGAAGAGATCAGCAGAAACAGCAATGTCATCGATTAGAGTGAATCAACGCCGTTTTGTCGTGAAATGGGTTGTGCATGACTGTGAGAAGTGGCTTTAGTAAAGCTGAATCTGGAAAGTATAAATCAGACAGACCATTTACTGCAACATCTGTGCAGCATGCAACGTAACGTTTCGCACGCACCTTTCAATGTGTGCTCCAGCTGTGATTCTGATTGGCTGCCCCATATGTCAGTCGAGTGGCAAAAACCATAGGAAGCCCTCAATCTGCACATCCTGCCAAATTAGGCACCCTTAATGGAGCTGCCTACCCACCCTAGCAATAGGCTATTGTGAAATCGTATTCATATTCTTGCAGGAGTGGGAAAAGAGAGCAGGGGAGGGTGTTTCATCTGAGAACCTGCAACCAAGGAAAGATGATAGGAAACGAACACAGGGAGAGAATGCCCAACACGTTGCTACCAAGGTGATCCAGAACACATGCCCTCTATAGCATTCATTGTTGCTTTTGCATTACACCTTGGTTTCTAGGAAACGCAGTGGTGTCAGTGAACACACCAAGGCATTTTTTTGTTAGATTTCATAGATGTATTACTATTTTTCTCCTAGGTTTCCTGATTAGTCTATCAATTTGAAGTTTGTTACCTATGTTATTGACTTTTGTCTCTCTGGTGCTAGGAACTGCAACAAATTCATGGCACAGAGTTTATGCTTGAGAGGGACCTGAGAGGGAGTTATGAAGATGTGACGTTGACGGGCATGATTGGAAGAAAGAAGCAGCACAAACTCCCTCCAACTAAAAACAGTCCAGACCTGTCAAGTAACAATTCTCCTCTGTCATTAATACACACCAAAGCGAAGAACAAAGGTAAGTCTGTCTCTCTGCTTCACACTTGACACCATTGTACCTCTTTTGGCAGCTGTCAGCTCAATCTTCAACATCCTCTGTCCAACATGTCCATTGTCTCTCCTCTGTACATGACCAAGCTATCCTAATGTTGCCTCTATGGGCAAATTGCTCCACCATAGCTGTACTCTGAATCTCTTTTAATCCTGTGTAACGTAGTTACCTTTTCTGTAAAATTGTAAACAGGTTCTCCACCAGATGTAATACTGGCTGACTGGAAAAAAAATTTAAATATATTGCTGGTAACATTTTATAGTTTCTGATTTCATAAACTACTACGGTACACATTTTACTAATGCTCAGTATTTTAGAAGCAGCAGGCTGTTTCATATCACACACAGGGAGCAGCTATGGGCAAATGGTCTCTTTTCACATGACTTAATGACGAAATTGTCCTCCTCTCACAATAAGTCTGTGATTGAACCATTCTGCAGTGTGTGTATTTATTAACTGTGTATTTCTGCAGAGTTCAGTGTTGTCGACTTAAATGAAGGCCCCAGCTTTAGAGCTATTTCCCCAGCGTTGTCTAACTGCAGAGGCTCCCAGTGCTCCCAGGTAATCTTTTTTTAATGATGCTATTATGACTTGTATCTTTCTCACCTCATGTGTCTACTTTTATAGTAAGCATTGATTGGTCTCTCCATCCAGGAGATCTTGCAGAGGTCAAGTCAGACCCAGAGGTCAGTGAGCATGGAGGACCAGCATCAGGGTGCTCTGTCCAGAGTTCAGTCTAGAACCACCCTCACTGAGCTGTTGGACACACTAAAACTTTTAGAGGAAGAACCCCAAAAATCTGAAACGAAGCACTACAGCAAAGACAAATATGCATGGATAGATGAGGTCAGCCTCCCTTCTATTGTTTTGGTAATTGTAATTGTAAATGTGCAAATGCATTGTGTAGAATATCTGGCAGTTGTATCACCTTTTGTTTGAGGTTTTTAACATCATTTAAATTTCCCTAACCAATATCAGTTTCCTGTTATAGCTGTCTCTCCCTCTATTTTTTTATTTTACTGTAGAATTTTAGATTATTCTGAATCCCCTCCCCCTCATAGTTTTCTTTTTATTGTGAAACATCTGCACCATGCTTTTGTCTATTAACCAGTATTTTTTTATATCAAGTGTAACTTGCGAGAACTTTCCAAATTCAGAGCAGCGACAAATTGTTGTTGTCCATATCATGAAACTGCCTCACATGTAACTCCCTTGGTCGTCGTCAAAGGAGGTGGACTCAAACTCCCTGACGACAGACAATCTTGAACGTCACGGCCAGCTGATCCACAGCCCAGCATTGCGAGATGGGGGTGCTCTGCTCTCTGAGGCAAAGCTGCAGAGCATCATGAGCTTCCTAGATGAGATGGAGTCTCAACAGGAGAGACCTCGCTCAGTTGCGTCGGGATCACACAGAGAGGTACCAATTTACTTTTTGCAATTCACTTGATATTTTTGGGTATTTAATAATACTAAGATTTAAATCCCACTAAATAAAATGTATTGAATCATGTTAAATTGAAATCCTATCAAATGATGGGATCGAAAAATTCTCCAACATCTTATTAACACTTTCTTTGAACAACTTTCTTTGAACAACTGAGCAACTAATACCTGTAGTCCTCTTTGTACCATGTGGTCAGACTCTTGGGGCTCTTGGAGCGTACTCATTTTTATCTTTCATTATTTTTCAAGTGAACATTTGATATGGCGCAACAGATACAGACTGAAGAAAATAAGTAGATGAATGCCAGGCATGCTGATCAAAAAGATATTACCTTTAAAAGGAGAACAGGAATTGCTAGTTCACACTCTAAAAAGCTTATTTGCAAAGAAGGAGATGGAGTAACGAATAAAGATGGAGAGATGGTAAAATGAGAGCTAAATTGTTGGTCCAGGCTCCATTTTGGGATGGATCACACTCATTTAGACCTCACTAACAAGGATCTAGCAATCGTAGGTCCTAAGTTAGAATGTTACTTAAAATATTGTCAGTATAAGGTGTAAGCAGTCATTGAAAATGTTGACAACATGACTCTTGTCCAGCACAAGCAGAAGTGTAGATAATTTCAGTAGATACTGTAGCTGTCCTTCAGTCCACTGTCATATCCAGTCCTGAGCACATTCAGCTCTTTCCTTATCAGAGTCTTACCTGTGTCAGATTACTCCAATGATAGAGGTGTCAGCAGCAAATTTCAGGACTTTCACAGAGCGTGAGGATACAGAACAGCAGCAGGGAGAGGACACACCCCTGGAGGGCGCCAGCACTGAATGTGTTGTGGCTGCTGTGCTCCCCAGCAGTGCTCACCTGCTGCTGCCTGTCAGTCATGAAGTTAGTGATCTACTGGCATGTGGAGGCGGGCACTGTGAGTGCCTCTGACGGAGCCTTTCAGAAACGGTTGAAGGCCAAGCTGAAATCCACAAACAGGATCTTGATCTTTTATGTCCCGTGTGTGCCATGGCGTCGCAGTTGACTACATCATCATGACCTGTCAGGGAGACTACACTCTCCTTAAGGGAATCTTGTGATAGCAGGCCATTAATGCATAGTCTGCCATTACTGCTTTCGAGGCTTTGTATAAATCAGGGGTCATTAACCTTTTTGAGATAGAGGGCTACTTCATACTTCATGCGCACTGAGTAGTACAAAGGATCTGTTTGATACAAACTCACTAAATAACAGAACAGCATAGATCACTTTTTAGTAATAATGATAGTAATAATAATCATAATAATAACAACAATAACAACAACAACAACAATGATCATCATTGTAATGATGATGATAGTGGTAGAAGTAGAAGTAATAGTCATAATACTGTGTGAAGACATTGCTCATATTTCAATGGTAATTATTCCCCACATTTTAAGAACATGCCGCACATTTTAGAACATGCCTTGTCCCGAAGTGGTCTTGCGTGCACCCATGTGCCCGTGGGCACGGCATTGGTGACCCCTGATAATGACAAATATATTTGTACAATGCCATGCCAATGACGATCACCAAATAAGGTACACCACTTCACTCTTGCTAAGAAATAGAAACCTGCTGTTTTCTCTTCCACCTCATTGTGAATTCTGTTAATTCACTCGTCCTTGTGAATCTCGTGTGTTTCTAGGCTATGATGTCTGAGGAAGAGCTTACTGTGGCAGAGCAGGCGTCAGCCACTGCTGCAGAGGTCTCGAGCTCAATGATGAGAATAAAACTAGAGCTGCAGGAGAAAACACGTACTGTCAGCATGCTGCAAAGTGCACTGGTGGGCAAAGATTTCACTCCAAATTGGTTTGATGGAATTAGCAAAGAAGAATTTGAGGAATTTCTTTTGTGACTTACAGCATCACAGCATTGTAAAAATTTTTATTAAATTGTGTCCCTCTCTTCTTTGATTTCCATCAGGCCCAGCAGAGAGATTTCACAAAGAGCCATGCAAAGGAGATAGAGAGGGAACTAAGCAGAAGTCTCCAACATCAAAAGAAAGAATATGAATGCACCATACAGCGGCATCTGGGCTTCATTGACCAGGTAAGTTCACACACAATGCAAAGCAAACTACATTTAAGACTCTTTTAAGACTTCTCTCCCATTGGTCATACTTTCTCTCACTTCAGCTCATAAATGATAAAAAAGCTTTGAATGACCGCTACAAAGAAGTTGTTGGAGAACTGCAACAGGTTGACCAGAAATACAACAAGAAAATTTCCCAGATGAAGGAGCAGCATGAAATGGTGAGTTTTATCAAACGTACAAGGAGATTATTTTAATGTTTGTAATGGGCCTACGCAACTCCTCTCTGCAAACAGCCTCTGCATTTCCCCTATTTTCCCTTTCTTTTCCTTCCTTCCTCTGTTTGGGGGTTTGTCAATCTCTGTGTTTTTCTTGGCTTTAGGTGTGGCAAATTCTGGGTCCCTTGTGTGAGGTAACACTTTTTTTTCCTTTTTCTCAGTCATCTCTGGCGTTCTTTCTTTCTTTTATAATTCCTTGTTTGAGCTGGTCCGTGGGTCTGGACTCTCTTACTACATGCTTAATGCATCATTTCATTTTTTTAACGATTCAATCTGCATGCATTTAATTTGACATTGCACAAGAATGTCACAGTAGTGACGCTACAATTTCAATAAGTCTGAGGCAGTGCTGAGGATAGCACACATACCCACACACATATCACAACTGCTATTGAAATAACCCTGGTTTACATAATCATCAAATTCTCGCTCTTAACC
The DNA here is from genome assembly GCA_900312935.1 of Carapus acus. Taxonomy (NCBI): domain Eukaryota; kingdom Metazoa; phylum Chordata; class Actinopteri; order Ophidiiformes; family Carapidae; genus Carapus; species Carapus acus. Next base: position 38,615 of record OMPJ01039629.1, on the reverse strand, counting down.
CTCAGGAGCTCAAGAAGCTGAAAGAATTGATGTGTGCCAAAGAGAAGATTCGCAGAGAGCAATGGATAGAGGGGAAAGCCAAAAAGATCAAGGAGATCACCGTTAAAGGTATTCTATCGTACTCATACTACATTGTGAATTAATTTTCAATGCTGTGCTTTGCTACAACAACTCATGGTTGGTACTTATTTCACTTTGTTTTCACACACAACTGTTTATTTGTGTAGACCAGGGGTAACCAACGTGGTGCCTGCTGGCACGTGGTTGCCTGCCAAGACCTTGTGAGTGGCCCTCACAGCATGTCCTAAAACTACCCTCCATGGAGCTAAAAATTTAATGATTTTTTGTATTTGTGAAGTAGTAACACTTGCACAGGTGTTCACTTTAAAATGAAAATTGATAAATCAATTAAAAGTGAGCAGTTGGCATTGGACATTGCAATATCAACTTAAACCCTGTCTGGGTCAATTTTCAATATCATGCACAAGACACACCACAATCTGTTTGCCGAGAGTTGCGAGTGAGAGCTAATAGTCCACAAACAAAGGAATTCGTCTGATATTTGCAGAAATTGAGACAAACCACATTTTCTGTAAAACTATAATACAAGTGTGCCTTACTGATTTGAAGAGTGTTGCGACCCAGGGGTGGGCAGTTATTTTTTCAATGGGGTCCACATGAGAAAAAGAAAATATTGTGAAAGGCTAGGCCAAAAAGCTAAACTCAGTTCAGCAAAGTATTAACCATGTTTTTTCAATATGAAGCTGTCAATGCCATTGTTTTGACAAGCTGGTAAGAGGGGTTATATTTTACAACCAAGCAATGAAAAAGTAAGGTTGCCTGACAGCAAAAGGAATTTATTTATCAAATTTCACAAAGCAAAGGTAAACAAAATGTGAAGTTTTGAGAGTTTTCAGTGAAACCTTTAACATTTCTGACTTCTGTTAGTTAACTTTTTCAGTCATATTCACTCCAAAACAAATTTTGAATTTCAAATACTGTTGGAAAAAGGTTCCTAGCATTCTACAGTCATCACAATATAGTCTCCATACCCCAAAATGTAAGCAAGCGACATTGCATTGAACTAACTGAACTCAACATCACTGAAGAGTGATTTTGAGAAACAAGCTTCCAAATAAAGTGTCCCAGTTCACTTCTAGTTGGTGCGTTTACCTGCCTTCATTTGTAGTCTTACCACATCATTTGGTGTTTTCAAGTTATGTTCTCTTGTTCAGTGAGAGACATCTAGTCTCTGCTGGGCTTTAACGACTCAAAGTCAAGTTGAATGTCTGAGGTGAAGATTTGGCGCACAGCCGACAGACGATCATCACATTTAACTAGAATATATATCTATATGTATGCATTTCTTTTCTTTTTTTTTTAAAACACATACCCATATCCCAACTCCTCTTTTATATTTTATCCATTACACCTGATCAACTTCAACAAAAAGATGGACTCCTTCATACAATGTATCACTATATTCTGCCTGTGGTGACCTAATTCCTTGGGAAGCTTGCAGACATTAGTCAGACGGAGCCAATGAGTTGTTACAACAGTCACACCCCTTCAGAGAGCTGAACCTCTTTCCCAGCCGTTACTTGTACAAGGCTCAAGCATATTAATTCCACCAACATTAGGAAAATAAATGTGATAAAAAGAATTTTTGAAATTTCAGCGCTGCAGACATCCACAGTATGAATTGTACATTAAAGGCCTGCTATAACGTGATCCGTTTTAAAGCGAATTTGGATACAACACAATTCCTCTGTGGCATCTTTTTTTTAATCGTTGTTGAGGCAAATGGCCTGGAATTGCTCCAAACGTCACAGATTTTTCTTTTTATCATCACAATTTTTTGTTTCCTTTGTTTTTATCAGCCGACCATGTTTGATGATATGCACGTTCATCTTCAGGGATACATGACGCAGAAAATGAACTATGTGTTGTGCTGAAGGTGAAGTTGCTGAATAAACCAAGTTGCAGGTTTTCCTATTATAAAATTAAAAAAGCTTTAACAAGAGTAACGCTAATCCTCTTGTAATCCATCATCACTTCATTTGTTCTTACCGACCGTCAGATCACTGATCAACAGGGCTTTGATACAAAAGTCCAAAATAGTCCTGAGACAAAATGCTGCAACAGGTTCAAAGTAAGGAATAAAGACACAAAATCAGCTGAGACACAAACTCAAGCTGCTCATGATTTGGGTATTGCAGAGTCCATCCTTGGGTGATGGAAAAAAGAAGCTGAGAAGTGACTATGTGAGGTTCTTTTGTAAAATTTGGTATTATGGGATCTCGCCTACATCGCAATGCAAATTTTTGGATCTGCTCATCGCATTGTAGTGGACCTTCACAGTAGATAGATAATTAGAGTCAATTAAGTTCTTGCCCTCTCATTGGTTATTTAAAAAAAACTGAATATATGTGCCCAAATATCTGTCTTTTCTCTCAGGCCTGGAACCAGAGATCCAAAAACTGATCTCCAAGCACAAACAAGAGCTGAAGAAACTTCAATCGCTACATGAGGCTGAGTTGATGCAGGCTGATGAGAGAGCAGCCCAGCGTTATGTTCGCCAGTGTGAGGAACTCCGACAGCAGCTAGAGAAAGAAAAGGACGAGCAATGTCAAAGAGAGAGGGAAATAGCCAAAGAAAGGTAGACACGCTTAAAATTGCTGTCAGTAATTTTTAGACACTGATTCATTCGCTCACACTGGAGGAATTTACACAACATGAGCTCGCTCATGCAACTGTATGTCACACAACCTACTATCAAATTTTCAATTATTAATCATATGTAACACACAATTTTACTGTTAGGAATCAATTAATGATAAACAAGAAATATTGTGATTTAAAAAGCATATTAAGTCATCACAAATGATAATAGAATTGTTTTATCCACACATTTCAAGAAACCATATCCAAGACTTTGCATGACAGTTCCATGTAGATTCAGCATAGATACACACACATACTCTGGTAATCAGCTACATTGCCCCTCATCCCCTATGAGTTTAAGTTATTAAGTGCATGACTCATTTACAGACACACACAAACAGAGCTAAGTAGTATGACAAGTGGATGCGAAATACCACATGTTGTGAAATTTTCTGTTGTTCCTCCTTCCTGTCCTGCTTTCCAAAACGATCAGATGTTCAGATACATTTCTGTGCCGATGTTAGGTATGAGAAGCAGCTCCAGGATGAGGAAATGTCCTTACAGCAACAGAGAAAGCGTCTCTTCAAGGAAGTGGCTGATGAAAAAGAGAGGCTGGCTCAGTTGGCTGCCAGGTAAGGGAAAAGGTTTCCTCTGCTATGAATGGGAAACACTGTTCTTTGTCTGTTATTCTTTGAGGAAAGTCCATATCATGAATCAAGATTTTGTGGGTAATGATTCTTCCCGTTCAAAACTTGCGCGTGTGCGTTTCTCCCAAGACAACGGGCTGACGTGGAAGATCTCAGACGGCAGCTTGAAGACAACAGCTCTCTTGCTGGCCAAGCTCTTAGAGAGGAGCTTGACAAGGCCAGGGAGGAACAGGAAAGGAGACATCAGGTAGACCCCATAGAGGATCTTCCTCTAAATATACAATGACAAGAAAGATAGTGAAGATTTTGTTGTAGTCAGATATAGTTTGTGTAGGTTTTGTTTTTTACAGCAAAAGTTGTATTGCACAAATGTACTTGTAAAGTAAAGTAAAGCCAGGTGTTATTGAAAATAACACCTGGCGACAGTGGCAAAGCCGCCACCTTCTCAGAGGAAAACATTTTAATTGATTAGCCTCTGAATTTCAATATTGATGATAAATGTATGTCAGAGCTTTATTATAACAAGGAAACTGACTTGTATGAACAATTAGGTGGAGATGAAAGCCTTTCAAGAACGTTTGGCAGTGGAAAAGCAAACTTGGGAAGAAAACCACAAGAAAAAACAGGTTTGTGATAGAAAGGCCCAGACCACTGTTCTCCCTAAAACACTGTTCTCCCTGAAGCATGACATTGCTCTAGTACTACCTGTACGTTCCCTGTGATATCGATGGAGCATGTGCTATACCCGCATATACTGTATGTCTCACATTTCCATTAAGTTCTCTCTTATATGTGTTTGACATATAGTACTTACAACTGAGAGATGATTCAGGAACAAATGTGTATCACAAAGCGCCTGTGATGGTGCAGGCAGTGCACACACTGCACAACCGAGTATACAGAGAGAACAATTGAGACAAATAAATGTCTGAAATTATGAGTATGTTGAGTAACAGGAGTACATTTGCGATTTTTGTTTGCTTCTTAACAGACTTAACTTTAAACCACATGAATACAGGTGTATTTTTGGATAAACACTTGGCGTCCTGTTTGCACTTGCCCTTTGAATTCCTTCGATCTTTTTGAAGAGAGCACTGCCCCAGCCGTATTGTAGAACAGGCAACATTTTGTGTTGAATTAATGTGATTCTCTGCGATTCCAGTATGAGTGGTCCGTAATGGATTGTTTGCATGAATGCAGGAAGCGTGGCTGCTGGCTCGAGAGCGTGAGCTCAAAGAGGAAGTGCGTCGAGGACGAGACAGAGAGATAGAGCTCGCCATCCGGAGGCTTGAGGAAGTGACCAGTGAAGCTAAGGAGGAATGTGAGAGAGCAGCTGACAACAGGTGTGTGACTGCCAAATAACACAGAATTAAGTTTTATAAAATACATATTTGTGGTGACCCAGTATTTCTTTTTCATGCCCCAGCAAGTAACATTTGCCTGTTATAGACTTATAGCTATGGCCAATTTGCCATACAGTCAACCAACCATTAGTCTCAGTCCATCCAAACATTCAAGTGCTGGTTTTGATAGTATTCATTTAGTTATTTTGTGGCTTTGAAACCTTTTTCAGGTATTAACGTCTATTGAAAATATGCTTATTTCAGAGTAAAGCGAGTGAGAGACAAATACGAATCGGAAGTGAAAGAGTTGGAGCGATCTGAGCGAGTGGCTGTTGGTAAACAGCAAGAGCTGCGGAAGAAACAGATGGAAACAGAAGAAGAATTCATCAGAGTACAAGGCCTGCTCAGACAGAGAGAACAGGAGGTTGAAGACGTTTCAAAGGTGAGGAGCACGCGGCTGCCATCTAAAAATCAGATGATTGTGATAGAATTCTGTAACTGTGTGTGTCAGTGGTCCTCGTAGACAGATTTTGTCTTCTTTTCTTTTTTGCACAACATGAGTTCTTGAAGTCATGGTTGTTGTCATGTTACGTAACATCTTTTGAGGGAAGCATGAATCACAACCACAGCCACCATCAGCGGAGTTATATTTGATAAACCGCCAGTCACATTCTGGATTATAATAATTTTCACCTGTAATTGATGGAAATGAGCCTTTCCGAATGCAAGCTGTGGGATTGTAATGCAATACTCAACCATCTCATCTGACATTGTCCTTTCAACGCTCAATCAGAGGATGGAAAAACTGGTGGAGGAGCGCAGCAGCCTGGCAGAGGTAATCCGACAGGAGTTTGCTGACCGACTGGTGACAACTGAGGAGGATAATAGGAGGATGAAAGTGGAGATGTCGGAGGCCCGGGCTAGGTTACGGTTGGAGGTGGAGAGAGTCACCCAGGAAAAGGAGGAGGAACTGGCAGAGGTCCATCAGAGGTAAGGAGACATGCAGTTGATTTTGAAATAGGTAGATGTCATCAGAAGAGCTTTTTTTTTCTCCATATGTGCATGCGAGATACATTGCCAAAACCTGTCCTTTCATTAGACAGATAAGTTATTAGTGTATTATTCATGCATTCCTCATGAGACTGGGAATGACAATCACTGTCATTTCCTGGTGTCCTTTATCCAGTTTCCATCACAGGTGGCTAATTATTGAAAACCTGGTCTGGCAGATGAATGTTCACAATTCCTCTCAGGCAGTCATTTTGTGGAGTTGTTTATGTTCATTAATGGCATCACTTGTTCTTTTGTTCTGGGCGTAATGTTCTGGGTGTTTAAATATGCGTACAAAGGACTTCATTCATGGAAGACAGTGCAATTCCTCCAGCTGTCATTCTTGAAATATCCAATTGTCATCTTGAATGATTCACACCGGTCTTTGTTCACCGTGGCTGTCCGCTCGTCGGTTCTTTCTCAGCCTCCCTTTCTTTGTATTGACTTTCAGTTGTTGCTCGCTCCATCTGCCCTTTTGCTTGTGAAAATTCTCTATTCACCGTCTTTGTCCATCACAACCTATACTATAATGGTTCAACTGCAGTGCTTCCATGTTGTCTGTGTTTCTCCCCTGCATCCTCACTTGCAAGGGTAGCAATTTGTGGGACATTTTGGCAGCATTTGGCAGCTCAAATACCAGTTCATCCACTGCACATGAACAAAACCTTTTTTCTTACAAAGATTTATATTCTATTCTTAGATTTTTCATATCAACTAGATTGAAAATTGAATTAGTTAACCTGAAACTAGGTTGATGAAATGCTACAGTCAGAAAGCAAAGAGAATTTTTTGGTTTATGCGACCGAAAGCAATGACAAAGCTAAACCTCAATTTGACACTTTTGATGTGCGTTTTTTTCATTTCCCAGAGTGAAGTCAGCTATTTTGAAGAAGGAAGAATCCGTCACTAATCTTCGCAAGCAGCTTGGGGTGAGACACAGACACCCACTGTAAACACAACTGCTAACAAAACACAGTGATGGACAGCACCTCATCTCTTTTTCCACTGATAGGCTGCCTTGAAGAGGGCAGATCACCTGGAGGCCCTCTGGGAGCAGCAGAGGAAACAGCTGTTGGAGAAATGATTGACGCTGTCATCTCTCTTTTGCGTTGCTCGAACTCACATATTTTTGCCTTTCTGGATATTGTTGGAACTAGTGAACCTGGAGAACGTCCGCTCCTTGTTCAACAAACAAAGTGGGTCATGGAGGAAATATGGACACGTTGGGCGCATTCCATGGTGGCCTCTTGTCCAGGCACAGTGTGTGAATAGTCCCATATATAAACGCCAACCCCAAGGAACCAGAAATAAATTCTGCAGCCTCAGCCTCTCATCTCCCCCTTCCAGAAGTAGAAATGCAGCGCTTTCAGGGACCGTAACACCTCCTTTCTGCATTCTGTGGCTGGAGGAATGCCCCCATGCTCCCCACAAAGAGAACAGTTCCAGATGTTTCTGAAAACCAGCCCAGGCCTGTGCTGCTGCAAAGAAAGAAGTGTAAAGGGGTGGAGTATGTTTTTTTCTTTTTTCAAACACCAACAGCCCCCCACTGAGTCCCACGGAAGACAGACGAGTCTGCTGAGGCGCTCTGGTTGTATATGTCACCCCCCTGCTCCCTTTGCCTGCTTTGTATGTGGAGTCATGTCTGTTATCTGAGCACTCCCCCTGGCTACAGCTAATTACAGGATCAGTCACTTCATGGTTAACCCCTACACCTCTGCAAAGCACTGACACAGCTCAGCGTGTTGAACGCCAACATTAGATCCAACTAGCTCAGAATATTTGCTAATACAGATGAAAGCCAGAGTTCACTGTTTTGTCTTTCCATTTCCATCCAATTTCACAGTTGACATAATGGACAGAGACTTGATATTTTTTTAGAGGCATATGGTATATGTGTACAGTATATATAGTGTGCATGTGTATGTATGTATACGTACACACTCACACACACATATAAAAGAGGGGAGAGGGAGAAATTACAACTAGACCAAAACATCATATCTTAACAGCGTAATTAATGAGCACTTCAAGTGAACACACTACAGATGTAAGTACGCAAAATATTACTGAGCTAAGTGAGCGCAACAATCTTAACGAACCAACCACACTCGCCATGTTCTCCGGACTATAAGTCGCATTTTCCATAGTTTGACTGAGGGTGAGACTTGTAGCCAGATGCGACTTATACGTGAAAGTATTAAAATATATAGTTTCACGTGTTTGTGATTGTCACACTGAAAACTGCACAAGGGCACCCTAGGCTTGCGTAGCGGTATCTGCCACTCCTGTACCACTAACATTTTCAACATTACGGTAATTCACGGCACTGGCGGTAATTTTAACGCCACCCCCTCTTTTGTGCCGAAAAAAGGAAGCAGCGCTTCATCCACTACCGCAGCTGGCGGAGTTGTTCAGAGGTGACACAGAGGATGAAGAATTCAAATGATTTTGTGATTAGGGGTGAGATCGAAGGTTTCGTAAACTTGTCGGATTGTTTTTTATTCAGTTCGTTGTCTATGCTTCATATAGCTCAATGACTATTGATGTGTTATGCTAGCGTACTGAATACTGATTCTATCATTATAACTTGCCTTTCAAGATGAAATGTCTCTTCCTGATCTCGGATTTTGTAAAATAAATTTCCCCCAAAAATGAGACTTACAGTCCAGTGCAACTTATATATGTTTTGGGGGTTTTTCAGGGTTTTTTTTCTTTTCTTTTCTTCATTATAATGCATTTTTTGGTTGGTGCGACATAAACTCTGGGACACATGGGAAGTGCCCCAGGCATATTTTGCAAGATTTGACAGCAATATTGATAACAAAATGACGTAAAAACAGATACTCAAACAGCTACTCAAATATCAGCAGGTGTTGTCATTTTGCTATCACAGTACAGCAATAGACTACGATTCTTATCATCAGGACCAATAGTAAACCCAAAAAGACAACCAGCCCTGGCAGGAGCGTTGAAGAGTGACTTTAGAATGATTGTTTGAGGGATGAATGGAAAGTGTGGTTTATTTGAATAGAACCGAAAAGGGATAAAGAAGACTGCTGCAGTGAAAGGTTAAGAGTACGAGGAGAACAAAAGAAAAGGAAGAAAGCTGGAAAAAGGAGGAATGTAAATTCTTCGTATGTCGAGCGGATCAGAGGGCAGATTAGTGGGCTATAGTGGGACGAAAGGGTGGTGACACATGTGACCAGATCACCAGTGGAGCTGATCAAGTGGCACAACTGACCAAATGCAACAGACTCACAGTGGGAAGGGCTGCAAGTCTCTCATGTACTGTACGTAAGCTTTTAATGAAGAACCTGAAGAGTCCATAAATGCATTAGCACCTGGTTCCAAACATTCTTCTTGCACTCATATCCTTGTTTCATGTGTACATTTCGGATTTCTGTACTATTAGCAGTCACGAGGATATTTAGTAGTCCCTCTAAGATACCAAGGTTTGTGCCCCATAGTGTCTCTCTTTAGCCTATAATTCAACACGGTCACCTGGGGAAGTAAAGCAGGAGATGGTGCCTGTTATGCTGCTGTGAAAGACACACACCCTTCATGTTGACATCATTTTCCCTAATTAGCACTCTTGCACGACTTTGATATGTTGCAACAGTCACGGGGATTCTGCAGATGAGGTTGACAGTATGAGAGTTGATGAAGTAATTCAGAACACATATAAAAGTATTTTTCTAAATACAACACTAAGATTTTTCTAGCAGATAAAACTTCCATTATTATATTTTGCATATCTATGCATATTTATCTTTTCAGATATCTTGAAAATGTTAGTCAGATATCCGATGTGAGGGTGTCTGACCCATGACTTTTGTCAGCCACATTTATGTTTAAATAAGAGGGTTAAGACAATGTACTGAAGTGTATGACCATAGAGGCATTGAAGAACTTTTGTTTTACTTTTAGCACTTAAACACACATTTTATCCGTACCCACGCGTTTCTCACAGTCACTGCAATGACTAAAACTGTTGGTTTATTTTGTGATTGCTTACCATTTACCTATGCAGCTGTCACACACGCCATTGTTTTCATGGTTGGTAAATGGGCTCATCGGATATTAGTGGGTTTTCTAGAGTGAGATGACCAAACCGCAAAGCGCCAACTGCTGCAGAGTGCCTACTGGTTTTCTGTCCTCTTTAGTGCCACCTCAGTTCCCATAGTGATCATGATAATTGCTCGAGAGGGAAAACGGCAATTCTGACGGTGATGTTAATTACCAACATTTATTCGAAATGAAGAGCATGCCATTGCGTCATGTGTCTTGGTCTTCATGCAAAAATGATTCTTGTCCGATTCCATGATGCCCCATTTGCTGCCCTGATTGTCCTTGGTAAACCCCAAAATCTGGTTCTGTTAATTCTGCAAATGTTCCAGAATCCTGCCACATTTAATTTTGTTGAAACTTAATGTTTTGTACACTCCCAGATAATTTCTTCAAATTTGTTTATTTATTTTTTCTTTTTTTTTTTTAGATACTTCGTTAATCGTACTGGAACTAATTTACTTGCAGTATTGTGTTTAGGATGCATTATGAGGACTCAGTTATGCGCATGCGTTTTTGTTCTCTGTATACGTTCATAGTTTTTAGACTAGCCTCCTCAGTTCAATGCGTGATTTCATTTATGTGCAAAACTGGTTACATACTGTGAAATATAGAGTAAAAAATATATTGTTTCTGGAAAACAGGGTCATTCTTTACTATGCAACTACACACAGTGGACACAATTGCCATATGTTCTTTGTCTGATATTCTCGCATCCATCACTTGCTTACACTAAAACTATCTGGAGTGATTAACTTAACAGTTTTTCCTTAATCAATGCAAGACAATATCTAATCGATGGTGCTCTTTTGATCACGTTGAACTAAATTGACCGTGCCAGTTTGGCCGAGTTGCCAAGGAACCAAAAGAGAATAAAAGGAAATCAACAATAGAAAACAACAAAGAAAATCAACACAACACGAAAACTGTACAAAAACAGGAAAACTCAGCTCTGGCATCGGCTCTACCCTTCCTTTTTGTTGTTGGTCCTGCTGACTCGCTGTATTAGCTTCAGTTCAAGGTCTCCCAACAGAGCTGCAACCCTCTGCTTTATACTTTGTGGGTCCTACCAAAGGAACCAAATTAATAATTAATAGTCAATTATCTGCCAAGAACAAACCACCTGGTGCACATAACAGCAATATTTATAAATATTTAAAATACAGTCATCTTCTGACTTTTAACTATGCTCTATGTTCCACAACATTTTAGAATTATTTTAACTACTGGTACCTCTCACACTAATAATGTCGCTCCCAGTCTACCACACTTTGAACCTTCCATGCTGGAACCCTTTTAAACCCCTGTTGTGTTGAGGAGATGTAGTTAGAGATGTAATGCAACCTTTAAGGCAAATTTTGTAATGTTGTAACAGATGTTATCAAAGAGTTTCAAAGGACAGCTTAGTCATGAGAAATTAAGAACTAAAATTTTACTACAATGTATGGTAACAGTAAGTATTTTAGGGTATTTAAGGAAAGCATGGCTGAGTAAGTAGTCTAGAAACCAGACGATTGCTTCCTATTTCAATATTCAAACGGATATCATTTTCACTAGTTATTGAAAAAAAAATTGTTATTATTATAAAATCCCAATATATATTATATATATTTAGTATGAACTATACATGAAAATAATGAATGGAAGTGTTTTATTGCAAAACAAGATGTCACATCTGGATCATAATCAAAAGATACAAAAAAGGGGTTAAGAAGACAAATTATGAGCAAATGCACCTTGTCGTTCAAGATACTTCACATCTCTAACGTTCTGCAAAGGAGAAGAATCTGTGATAAGACAAATAGCATAATGTATGTGATGCTGAAGATGAGGTTTATTTCCAGTGTGCAGGATGTCAAACCAATTGAAGCTGCATTATGACCCACACCACACCCTCAAACTTCTCTTCCTCTGCCTATTGTTTTCTTACTTCTGCTGCTTGCTGACTTCCACCTTCCTGTCTAAGCAACTGCTGTTTTGTACTGAGTGTACTTTGCACATAGGAAGTAAAACCCACAAATTTAACACGCGCGCACACCCATACACACACGCGCGCACCACAGTGCACAGGTATACGACTCAAAAACATCAAGCGCATGCTCAGTTTCACTATCTGCCAGGGGGACATCACATGACTCTTACTAGAGCATGGACATGTTAATGTGACTCCTATTGTGACTCCTAATGATTCCTATTGCTTCTGCGAATGAAGTATTTTGTAAACATATGTACACCTGTTAGAGTTTCTCAACTGTCTGTGAGTCTACAATGTGATACTGAATCCACACTGACAAGTATGTAGAGATGCATTCTGGACATGGTGCACTAAATCGTCACATACTGTACAGCGTATTTTATTTTGTGGATTCTTTTAAATCTTCATATACTTGATAAATACTTCATAAATATTACAGACAAATGGCTTGGCTGCATTTTATTTGACTGTTTGGGAGGCAACCTATGCAGCAGCTAGAGGAAATTCTGTGCTTTGCTAAAAGCCGCTTCTCCACTGGCCTGGTTTCAAGAGGGGTGTAGATTGAACCTGCATCGTTCTGGTTTGAAATGATTACAGTTATCTCCTGAACCATGCCACCACCAGCAGTTACCTGCATTGCAATACTACCAGAGGTTTGTGTTGCACGCCAGACTGTTGGTGAGGAGAAAAGCTCTCTTTGCCTCTCTAAGTTTCCTGCTATCTCCTTAGAATTCAGAGTTTTGTTGTTGTTGTTGTTCTTCACTGACAGCTCTGGTCTGCCCAAATAAGAGTGGATTGACTGACTGATTGATGGATTGATTTGTTCTTTAAAAGAAAATATTATGGGGAGTGTTTGATGTTTAAATGCTCCATGTTGGAGAAACGATACCCACAGTCAGGATCCTACATTATGGTAAATGTGAAACAGCTGGAAGTGAAGAGGAATGTATTGCTGTTATGACATGTCTTGCTGCCTTTGCTAATGTGTCATCACTTGTTTGGCAAGCAGTTGACACAGATTTGATTTCAACCGGTTCTTTCTTTTTACCGTGCGTCACAAAATCCTGAGTCACCTGTACCTTCTTGCGCACTTCTTGCATCTCTGCATATGGATTGAACCTGATATCTTATACTCTCTCATCACATTGCGATCGCACTGAAGTATCACTGATATCTCCAACGTTTTGTATTTAATTTCTTGTTTGATTTTGTCCGACCGTTGTTTCTGTCCCACTCTTTGAGGTTGCTGGTGCTTTCACTTTCCTTAACCAATGGAATAATGATCGATAAATTACATCCCTCCAAATCTACCTACAAACCTATTTAAAGAGGTTTTTGAAGAGGTCTATTTAAAGAGCACGCTGGAAACATCAGCAGTCAGTTTAGGCATCATACTTCCGTCGAAAAACACACAAAAAAATGAAAAAAGAGAACAACAACAAAAGCATCCATTGGCCAACAGGGTGATGTCAACCGATAAGACAACGGAAATAGAGACACTTGAACGCGACATCAACGAATGAACCTAAGGGCGAGAGTGCGATGGAAGACGGATATTGTACCAAAGGACATTAGTGTCTCCTGAGATGGGGCAGGAACTTCTCTGGCCCCGTCTTGGTGACCCAACCCCCTTTTTTCTCCGTCCCTTTCTTTCTTTTCTGCCCTGCGCTCCCACCACCACCATCACCAAGCAGCTGTTGCTGGTTTCCCGGCCCGTGGCCCCTCCCCCTCCCCAGTGTCTCCTGCCGTCTCGCGGCCAGTCTCAGGCTGAATCTCCCAGGAGCTCCCGCACGTTTCTCTTCCAACTCTGGTAAGAAAACTTTTTCTCTTGAGTTAACTTCTCTCTTTTTTGGGGCGCTGTTAGACGGCAGACGGAAGCATGGTAGGCAGACACAGAGCCGACAAACAGTCATGTGTGACGGCCACAAACTTGAGTCACAGTCGGACTGTTACAAGCGCCTCTGATTCAATTACATTCAAGTGCAGATTTTCCATGAATGTATCTTTTCACCGTGTCGCCTTACCCGCTTACAATTACGTTTGGAACAGGTCCTGTCCTGCAATTAAAGGTCACTCCTGCTCTTACTGACAATGTGATTTAATAATTAACACTGTCAGCAACTCTCCTCTTCGCCACAGTTTTGGTTTTTCAAGATGTACCCTTCCTTACTGCCGATAATTACTAAAACAGTTGTACTGAAAATTCAATTGTGTCGTCATATTGAGAGCAGTATGGCGTATGTATGACCCCGATGACTTGTTTGGTCCGCTATAATGTTGTTTGTGAGGAGGGGGGAAAAACTAAAGTTAAGTGTTCATTATTCCCCATAACTGTTTCAACAAACTCCTGTAATAATAATGAAATGTCTTAAGGCAGCATATTGATACCAATACCATTTTTGCTAACGTATTGTATCTTTGATAATCTGTAATATTGTATAAGCCCCCTGACATGACATTTGTCGCAGGAATTTGTACACATACAAGCCTTTGGCACCTCCTTATGTCCAAACGACGTTATTTTAAGTAACATGTTTGTCAATGTAACTCCACAGTATAGTGTGAGGAATCCTCAACAGGTGCAAATGTCCTCACAAAACATTTAGAACAAATCAAACCAATGAGTAGTGTTAGTATTTTCAGTGTTTTAGTATTTAAATTTGGCGCATAACGCCCCATTATAATGTAATTGACATTTTTTTAGTACTGCTACAGCCTATAATGATTTCAACTGAAACAACCATCGATCCATGAGGCCATTTTGTTTGAGTTGGTTGTTTTCAGAACATATACCATATGTAAGAGATGTTGAAGCAGATGATTATGTGGTAGCCAATATAGAATGGAAAACAATTTCACCTGATGATAGATACTTCCCTACATTATACAGAGCCTTTTGAAATATCTTTGACCTCAAAATAGTCTAAAAAGACTATGTGGAAGTTCTGTCACCACACGAGACAAGGAGTTTATCACAGGATCACTGGAGCACATTCCCTCCATTCCTTGTTTATATCGACAGCAACTGCTAAACAAGCTTAGAACATGAGAGAAAGGCTGCCAGGAATAACATGACGTGATCAGTGGAAGTTGTAACAGTTTGGATTTTCTTTTATAGATACAGAAGAATCCAAACAGTCTGTCTGAGATGTGCTGGTTTATGTCTGTTTATCAAGGTTTTCACGTGTACTTTGACGCTCAACCACATGGAACTTATTCAACCAAAAATATCATCAGACTAACCTCATGTAACAGTGACAGGCTTTGTCCCATTACTGCAATTCAGCTGGACTAATTTGTAGAATTAAAAGGTTAATAGCACTCCTCGCACATCACTACTGTGGCTAAGAGTTGGCAGTTGAGAGATCTTAACGATACTGTGAGGGCAGAGTGGCGATGCGGCCTACGTTGTTTATTTCGCCGCTGACAAAGAAGGGAGATGTGGAGCTGGGCTCTGCCCACTGTATATGTTACCGTCTTGACTCTGTGCTGAGGGCGCAGTGTGTGTTGATGTTACCACAGCAGGCAAATGATTAAGCAGAGGAAAAATGTGTCTCAGTATTGCCCATTTGTAGCTGGATAAATAGTAGCCCCTGACTTCTTACAGTAAAACTTAAACAGTTGCGCAGGACAGATGAATATACAGTATGTTGATGTGTGTATCTTGTCTCGGTCACATGGGTCGGGTGACAAAAGCCAAACGTTGAGATACAGACACTGAAATATTAAAGGCGATGGTGCACCTCTAAAGGTCTTCTGCAGTCCGAACATATTTCTGTCACAACAGAGTATGTCACATTCATAGGCCCTCCATTACTTTTGAAAGGTAACAAACAAACAAGGTCCCTCAGCCCCTTGCATCTACTTGGTCATCATATCACCAGTATACAGTATCAGAAACGCATCATCTTCTGAAGTTAATGGGAATAACACAGGGGATTGGTGGTATTCAACTGTTGGAGCAATCCACTGCTTGCATGACTTACTGTAAATGAGCAGAAGTTCTTTAAGCCCTCTCATCTGCATTTGAGGATGGTTTTTAGTAAATGAATTAATTGTAGGGATGTCCGATATTGGCTTTTTTGCCGATATCCGATATACCGATATTGTCCAACTCTCAATTTACCGATATCGATACCCGCCGATACCGATATGTGAGCCGGTAAACGCTTCAGGAGCGCATAGGCACTGTTTGGGTGTAATGCACGCATTATTTTATTTTTATCGTTTTTTATATTATCGGTTTTAAAGCAAAAAAATCCGATACCGATATTACATTTTTATGCTAATATCGGGCCAATAATATTTGTGGACCGATATTATCGTCCATCTCTAGTTAATTGATTTGTTAATTTATCACAATATATTCGATAATATTATTGTTGGTTTTATTGTATTATCATTCGTTGTTTCTGTTTTGATTGAATTCATTTACAAGATGTCACAAAGGTGAATAAGTAGTTTGGTTGAGTTTCTATCCAGAAATGGGTCTGAGGAATTTTTAAGGTATTTTTAAGTTGCTACTGACAAAAAATTGCAGTTTACGTCCTAAGGGCTTGGGAAGTTGGCAAGTATTTGAGATTCCCGCAGGGCCGGGTTTTAATGTGTCATTAAACAGGGATTATGTGGGACTCTGCAGAGACCGAAAGATTTATTTTGCTTCTTGGTCTTCCCATGTAGGCCTGCTGAGTGGAGTGCAGACTTATGGGGGACTGATTTTAAACGTCCACCTCTGTGAGGACTGCAGAAAGTTCCATCCTGCTCAGGCCAATATCCAACCCCATCCAAGGCCTCAATCTTGCGCTGCCTGATGTTCCGTCACACCGCAAGCAGAGGAGGGAGCACGTACACAACCCGTGAGCCACATTTAGATTCATCATGACAACCATGGGTCTGCAGAAGAGGCTGATCCTCGGCTTCTTGACAATCAGCTCCCTGCTTTGCATCTACATCCTGTGTGTCAATGTGGAGATCCCCTGGTGGATGGTGGACATGGAGCCAGTCCACAAATTCACTCAGAGATCGAACAGGTTAGTGCCCACCTCAACCAATGAAATTGAGAGAATGACTTTAAAACTGTAAAACAAAAAGTTCTACAAAAACAGCATTTGCATGTGAGTACTGAGATTTGGAACACATACATTAAAGGAAGATGTTCAGGGCAATGAAATGCACATAGAGACCGATGAAAGAGGAAGTGATGATGAAAATGATGGAAATAGGGTACTGGCAGTTTAAAAAAGAAACAATACAAAGAATATTTCACTCTGAAGTAAGGGTGATAGATTGAAATGAGATCAGGAGTAAAAAATGAAAGGGGAAATTGTGACATGACCAGTTACTCCGAAAATTTGAGTGAATGATTTGGATTATTTGAGTTTAGCTTGATTCCATGTTGGCGGCTGTGTAGCCGATGACAAGAATGTGGCGTGCATGGATCTTTCGGCCGCTGCAGTGAGTTGCATTACGGTGGAACAAACTAATTTAGTGGCTCAGTGTAGCAGAACCTTTCCGTTCCTGGCCCTAATCTTTGTGGTCATACAAAGGAGCCACACAGGGAGGGAAAACAATCCTGTGAAGTTATTTGACTCGGGGTGGTCTCTCACACGCAAATGTGAAATGTAAGCTTTGTTATAACAGGCACTGCTCCACCTTTCAAAGCCACCCTGTGTTCAGATAAGAGGCATCAGGGGAGGGACATGCCATGTCTCGGTGGTATGTTTGGGGAGGGCAGAAACACTCTCAACTCAAACATTTGGATCAGTTTGGTTCCTGGAGACCCCTGCTGTGATGACGTTGAAGTACAAAGTGCCTCTATTCCACGATTACTTTCTAACCTGATACGCCATTGTGGACAATACCTGATACAACTTGCTGTTATTTGTGTTTGTCAACTCACTGAGCCTCTGGAAGATGTGGTGTTCTCAATCACAAGTTGGTCCTGTATAATGAACTGTCTGTGAAAGGTCACAGATAGGAAATGCATACAGCAACATGCTGTAGGTACACCAATGAGATAACGACACTAACTACAACCACTGCCAGAGGACATGAAACTGGCCTATTTCAGTTCACACATAAGATTCAATAATTCTACTAGTCACATGCTCATCATATGTCCATTATATGTTCAGTCATTACAGTATATGTCCAGTGGTCAAAAAGGAAGAAAAAAGAAAAAAACTAGAGATGTCTGATATATCGGACCACCGATATTAGCATAAAAATGTTATATCGGTATTGGATTTTTTTTTGCTTTAAAACCGATAATATAAAAACCGATAAAAATTAGGGATGTTCAATATTGACTTTTTTGCCGATATCCGATATGCCGATATTGTTGTTATTGTTTTTTATCATTTTTTATTTTATCGGTTTTGAAGCAAAAAAAAAAATCCGATACCGATATTACATTTTAATGCTAATATCAGGCCGATGATACTGGTGGGCCGATATTATCAGACATCTCTAATAAAAATAAAATAATGCATGCGTTACACCGAAATAGTGCCTATGCGCTCCTGAAGCGTTTTCCGGCGCACATATCGGTATCGACTGATATCGGTATCGGTAAACTGAGAGTTGGACAATATCGGCATATGGGATATCGGCAAAAAAGCCAATATCGGACATCCCTAAAACAAAAACCGTCAGTCTTTACACATGCATAGTAGAATCTTTACTTTTTACAAGAGGGATAAGCATTGACTATATAAGAGAGGAAGAAAGATGCTATTTTAATCCCACAAGGGGAAATACACAATCAACACTCTGGATTATCAGATACACACATGATAATGATGCATACATAAAGTCATTACAGTAACATGTCAAGAAATGGGGCAGGGGAGAGTTAGCCGGCCGCACTGCAGTAAAGCCTCTGAGCGGAGTTAGGCGCCTTGCTCGAGGGCACCTCGGTGAACAGAAAACGTTCTAGCCACCAGTCTGATCTCCAGTCTTCTACTGGTCCGAGAAGGGACTTGAACCAGCCACCCTCAGGACCTCACTGTATGAGCCACTGCCGATGGATGACTGGATCCATTAGGAAAAGTCAATGAAGATAGGATCTTTTTGAATAGGAGAGGAAGATGAAAGTAAAAGAGGGTCGACGGAAGATATGGGGAAATGTTGAGGGCAGAGATGGGGACAAAATTATGCACTGGGAAGAACACAAATGAGCAAAACGAAGAGAGGAAATGAAGAGAGGACTTTGCAATTATTTGAAGGAAGACAAAAGCCAGCCTTTGGTTACCACGATGACCACTTCACTATCACTAAACAACACATCAGGTACTGTCCCAGTCATTATCAGCCAAGAAAAAATCTCTCACCATTGTAATAACACAAAAAGAAGTTATTTGAGCGTATTTAGTTAGAGCTATCCAAGTTTGAGTGATAAAGATCAAACTTTGGGGACAAAGTGCGAGTGAGACAGGCTGCCACTACCCTATCATTGTCCTAGGTATTACCACTGTTGCAGTTTTCTAACTTCTGCCAAGTCTCACCATTTGGCTTGTGACTGTTGTTCATTCCTTGGTCATCCTTCGGTCATTTTTCCACTTTCGCAACAAATCGTCATATGAATTTACCTGCCCAATATGTTTTTTTTTGTCATTTTCTATCCAGTCAGTGTCTGCTTTGACAGTGGTTGCCTGGTTTTGCTTTTTGTCATTGTCCCTGTCCCCAAGCTCTCGCACTAAATCTGATACTACCAATATGCCACTTGTTGTCAGGTAAAGGGAAGGAGCCAGGTGCTGAAACTGAGGAGTCAGAATTCAGATTCAGGAATATTCAATTCGAATGTCTCAAGAGCAAAATACCACAGTCCAGAAAACAGGCAGGGTCAGGCATCAAACAGAGTCCAATCACAGGCATAGTAACACACACACAGTGATGGTCAGATACACACTTGCAGTTGTGCCCAACTTAAATACACAATCTAACAAACAGAAAATGGAAACAGGTGTGCAGGCCCCCGATGGACAGATTGCTCAACAAGACGCAGAAGTTTGTAAAAGGGGCGTGGCAGCACAAGCATTCAGAGAGCAGTTCGACTTGACCCCAGAAGGGATCAAGAGGTGACAGACTTCCCGGGCAAGGTCCCTGACGGTTACAGCCCCCACCCCACCCTCACAGGTCAACCCTCCAGTTGTTGATTTGCCTGCTCAGCCCGGCCGTTGGACTGTGGATGAAATCCTGACGACAGATCTGCCGTGGCCCCCAATAGTATGATTGATGACAGATTGAGCGCCAAAAGTGTGAAGTGAACTGTGGACCCCAGGCAGTGATGGGAGTCCATGGAGTCTAAATACTTGAGTCTAAGTACTTGCTCTAAATACTTGCTCTGCTGTCTTCTCAGCGGACAGAGCAGGGCAGAGGAACCATGTGGACACTTTTGGAGAGGTGGTCCGCAATTGTTAGGATGGTTGTGTGGCCCTGTGAAGGAGGCAAACCTGCAACAAAGTCAGTTGCAATGGGGGACCATGGTCTCTTGGGCACAGAAAGCAGATGCAGCCAGCCGGTTGAAGGTTGATTGGAGGCTTTGTTTCATGCACAGATTGAGTAGGCCTCCACGAATTGTCGCACACTGGTTCATGCAAGGCCACCATGCCGCTTGATTATTGCGTTCGTCGCACTCCGCCACCCGCAGGCCATCCTCGAGGAATGGCCCCACTGCAGAGCCTGTGATCGGCCTGACTAGGGAACAAACAGGTGATTAGTTGGGTAGGCAATGGGGCCTGACTCACCTCCCTGGGCAGCGAGGACAGCCCCCTCGACATCCCAGGTTGCTGCTCCCAAGCGTCATTGGTGAGGCAGTTAAGCGATGAACGGGGAACCGGCATCCAGCTTTCCATTTCTTGAGCCAGGTTGATGCAACAGTCAAAAAAACGGGCATAAACAGGGACCAACGTGCCTGCCGTGGGTTCATGTGCTTGGCTAAACCCTAAGTATTCCACGTTTTGTTGTCTGTCCAAATCAGAAAGGGTTCCATAGTGCCCTCGAGGTCATGACGCTTTATGGCGAGGACTTTTCTGTCCCAGATCACATATTTGAGTTAGTGTGTGTCAATAATATGTACACGGGTGTACTCTTTGTGCCTTCCCCGACCGTTGTGGCACCTTCCCCAACATCAGAGGCATCCATCTCCATGATGAACTGGTGGGTTTAGTTGGGGTGCCTCAACAATGAGGCCCATGTCAACCGATTCTTGAAATCCTGGAACACCACCTCCACAGCTGTGACCCGTCAAGCCTTACCTTTGGCAAGGTGGGGGCGGTAAGGAGTTGCCAGGTAGAGGAACAAGTACGGGATAATGTACGCGTCGGAGGTCATTGTTGCTTGATAATCATCGCGTCAGGTGGTGGGGGCACCTCAAAGTGATTGTCTGCAACAATGACCGACGACAAGGGCATTATCGTGCTTATTACACGGCTTAAAACATTAATGAATAATGCAGTTGTCAGAAATAGTTCATAACAAGGCTACTTTCATTTTTCTGCAAAAGTGCCGGCTACGATACTTTCATCTTCACAAGAAAATAGTGCCGTAACGGCTACAGGTACTCTGCTTCTACATTCGCGCTTCTGTCACGTCTACCGACGTGTGTTTGCAGCCACAGCTTGAACGTATCATCCTTACCCACGCATCGAAAGTTTCATACTTCCCAAATATGCTGAAAAGGATTTTTAAATTGCTCATGTTGACGAAGCGTGACGCAGGCAACAGTACGTAAACAATCGAGAGTGGAACTAAATGGTGTGGCGCGGATTGATATGAATGCAGCAGGTTCAACTCTGAGTCTGCGCAGCGGTCCGTTATTGATAGTCGAGCGGTCATTATACGAAAATAAATGACCGCTCACGTGACCAGTAACGGCCAATCAGAACCGAGCATTCACACAAGCCGTGTAATAAGTCTGTTTAACATCTCTCGCAGCACATTATTAACAAGGCTCTGAAAACTGGCGGGACAGTTGGATAATACAAACGCCAGGTTCTCGTTGTGGTGTGACATAGTGTTGAAGGCCATCTGTTATTCATTCCCCAGCCTAATGCGCACTGGGTGTTTTATTTTGGAGGTCCAACTCTGTAAAAACGGTTGCGCCTTGTATTTGTTTGACCGCAGTGCTCTCAAGGGGAATGGGGTAACTGTTCTTTACTGTTAGGTCATTATGACCCTGATGATCCACTCTGGGACGCAGAGATCCATCCCTCTTCCTGATGAAGAGGAGCCCCGCCCCAGCCATGTTAGAGACTCCTTAACGTATGACACTTGTTGAAAAACTGCCACATTTGGTAGTGGCCCTTTTTTGAAGCTTGGGAAGAAACGCATTGTTTCTATGTTGAGTGGTAATGAAAATAGCCAGCTGAGCAAGATTTGATTCATTTCCCCTTTTCTAAAAGAACGCATAAACCAAAAGCAGTGTAATACCTCTGACTTCCCTCAATCGATCTGCCTTTGTTCTTAACTGGCAACTTCCTGTTTTTATTCCTCATCAGTTTGTGCAGGCAGGGAAGATTCTTGTAACACAACCGTCTCCGTTCTGTAAGATTTGCTTCCCCAGCAGTTTTGATTTTCACTATTTTTTACTTGGCTAACGAATGATCTTAGTTAGATGCTATGTTAACTAAACCTTTAAACACATCAAGTATGAATTGTCATCTTCACAGAAAGTTTAAAGGTGGCTTCTGACCTGCATGTATTCATGTATTTTTATGGCAACAGCTCGAAAGACTCAAAGGAGGCCACTGGCAGCAGCATGGAGCAGTGGACCCAAACAACCCCAACTTCAGCCTTCCCCTGGGATACACGCAACAGTTCGCACGCCTCACATGCGCCAGAGTTAAACATTCACAAAGAGGACCAACCGGTGAAGATCCATACCCCGCCATCACCTGTCCGCAAGTCCAAATCCAGCATTGAGGAAAAAGTCAGGACTGAGGCCCCCGCCAAACAAATTCCCAGAACAACAGAGCCTCCCTTCATCGGAGATTCATACGCCAGAGAAGACATTTTGCCTCAGACAGTGAGTCCCGTCTCCGTTATCAACTCTATTTGCAATTTGTTTCTGTTTGTTTTGATTTCACAGTTAGGTCGTATCTATTGGTTGTCCTCATAGATGCACGTGTGTAATGATTAATAATTCTCGTGCACAACAGACGAAATAGGCTGGGACCTAAAACAGTTCAGTGAGCCCCAAGTTGCATGGGATGGAGAAACAGATTTTAATGACAGAGAGTGGAAAGCTGAGTGAGTTTGGCAGTGGCTACAAGCACCTGATATGGCCCTGATATCTCTTTTGCCTCAAACGGAGAACTAAATTTCTTTCTTTGAATACCGGTACATACTGTATGAAGTTGAAGAGGGTGAAGGGTGATCACTGCCTGGTTCAGCATCAGTCTTCGCCTCCACTCATTTGTTAGCCCTCAGCCAAAACGTTTGTCCTCCCCGCTGATCTACTGTGTCTTCAGCTACTGCCGTGAATTTATCTACATCATGCAGTGTGGTACACAAAGCTTCTCAAGTGGGACACTCAATATCTGTGTGATCCTGTCCTGTTGGACAGGGGTGTTAGAAGCTCTGCTTACTGACCTCATCAACATAACTATGTGTCGCTGTACTTATGTAATAGCTAGCGACAGTTGTCATTTGTACCACTTCATAATAATCCTCAAATGTGTGATTACAGACTCTACAACAGATGGTACTTGTCAGTTAATGCTAGGTTTGATGCAGCCACACGGGCCTGTTTGCAGCCAGACGCTTCAATTCTAATGAGCATTTGTGAATGTTGTTCCCTGTGGTGGCGAGGTGGCAGCAGCGTCGTAAAAGAGCAGCAATCGTGTTAATTCACTCTGAGAGACTGAATGGAAATGACAAGGCAAAACTATCACACGCAGGAACCTCTTATATCTCAAACATCTCTTCAGAACTTTGAGCGCTATAGTCTTCTAGATCTTCCGGACAAAATAAGTGTATGGATCACTTTTTAGTAAAAGTAATAATAATGATGATAATAATGACAGTAGTAGTAATAATGTGTGAGGAGACTACTCACATGCCCTCACTTCAGAACATTAGGGGTGTGTATTGGCAAGAATCTGGCGATACGATACGTATCACGATACAGAGGCAACGATACGATATATTGCGATATATTGCGATACTGTAGGAACAACAATATATTGAGTTTCTTTGGAAAGAATTTAATTGTAAGAACTGTAGCACATAGCACACACAATGCTGTTACATGCTCAACATCAGCTTGCTGAAGAAATACAAGCATTTGCAGGATTAAAGAAACAAATATGTAAACAATGTTATATTAAAGCTGTAGATATTTTAAGAAAATATTTGTTAAAATATCAACAAAAAATGTAAATTGTTATTATTATAAGTTATTGACAAAAATAAAGTACCAAGCTCTGCAACATCACTTTTTCAGTGTAATCTCAATAAAGGAATTTACCCATCTGCCTAAATAGATAAAAGCTTGCAGGACTCAATAAAAATTAAATATGGTAAACAGTCTCAGATACTGGATTTTATGCAGTTCCTCTAAAATATAACATAACAATACTTTTTTCTGATATAAATAAATTTTTTTCTGCTATAAGATAAGTTAACATCTTGAATTCTTTTCTAACTACTTACACCAGAATGCAGCACCCTAGTTTCATTACTCAATTCAATTGCTGCAATGACCATAAAAGATTCCTGATTCCTGAATAGTTTGTTGAGCAGTATCCACTCGTTTCAAATGCTGTGAATATTTGCATGTTAATTGTTAATTAAAAAAATCGATAGTGCCATCGAGTATCGATACGATATCGTCAAATAAAATATTGCGATATTTAAGTGTATCGATATTTTCTTACACCCCTACAGAACATACCCCACATTTTAGAACATGCCTCATCTTAAAT
This sequence comes from Carapus acus, assembly GCA_900312935.1. Classification (NCBI taxonomy): domain Eukaryota; kingdom Metazoa; phylum Chordata; class Actinopteri; order Ophidiiformes; family Carapidae; genus Carapus; species Carapus acus. The sequence continues at coordinate 13,945 of OMPJ01039629.1, read as the reverse complement.
GGTCCTTATGGGTGTTCACGTGCCCGCTGGCACAGCGATGATGACCCCTGAGGTGTGGCAGGAAATGCAACCTCTGATGGGCCTTTTGGATATTGTCTGTGTAGGAAGTTCAATACAGGTCAACGAAAGGTGAAGATTTATGTGGCCATTTGAAACGTATTTGGCCACATGCCATAGCTGTTGTAAAGGTCGAGAGCTTTTACTCTGACGGAATAAAAGAAAGTGACATTAACAGTCACCGGGATAAAAGAAAATGACATGAACTCGGGTAGCAGCAATATTTTCGCTGCGGGACACGTGCACGTTAACTTTTGGCTTCTCCAAACCCCTCTTTATTAAAACACATAATAATAAAGATAATAATAATAAAATATGTGGCAACAGAGAATCAGGTGGACTTTTTGAGAGCCCTACATCTCCATTGGAGACGTGAGATTTTGCGGATGCTTAAAGGACGAATCTATCTCAAAGTCCACTCTGAACTCGTCAGTGAGAGAATGTAACTTTTCCACTTGCAAAATAAAGGAGCAGTTGAATTGAACAAGAATTGAATGCACAAGTACGCCAAAAATAACCAATGAAACTCATTTGATTATCAACAGTAACTAGTAGCGTGCTTCTTAATTTCTGTCAGACAAAAAGGAGAAGGGAAAGTAGCAAAATAAGTAATAAGTGAGGAGAGCTGTTTGGAATTTTCCAACCTCATAGTTGGTATTTTCCGGTTTTATGTGACATTACACAAGTGTCAGTAGAAATGCTGCTTTTGCTGTAGAAAGGACAGTCAAATATCTTAGGGATCTTTGGATCTGGATCTCTAATAACAATGTGGTTTTGTCACCTCCTCCTCACAGGACTGCCCAAATAGCATCAGAGGAAGAATCACACAAACAGATTTTGCCAATCTTTTTCTGGGGAATATCCCTGTGCTGCAGTGGGCCAAACACGCCACCATGGAACAGTACAAGCATCTCAGCCACTACCCTGGTGCACATGGGTGGGCTTTGATTGATTTCCAGAGTAAGTCTGTCTTTTAACAGCTCCTCTTCATCTCACCAAAACATTTTCCATCCACATTCCACATATCCAGTTTAGTGTTCTTAAGTGTTGTCGCACTTACTTCTGTCATTTTATCCCATATTCAGTACACAATGACCTCTCAACCAAAACCAATAATTCTAACTTTGTCAGGTCGTTCTCACCAAATGTGTCGTCTAAAACCTGTTGCTCTTTTTGTGTCTGCAGCGCTGGTGGGGGCGCTATCCGTTCTCAATTCCTCCGCTAACTGGCAGATGCTCGACAACTGGAAACATCGCAAGAGCTCATCGCAGTGTACGCGGTGTGCTGTAGTTGGAAATGGGGGGATACTGAAAAACTCGACAAAAGGGAACGAGATTGATGCACACGATTACGTGTTCAGGTATGGACAGCTATGTTTGTGCGACCTTTTTCATCCATCTTAATTTACAGTTCCTCAGAGCTGACCATGAACTATTATTCTTATATTATTTTTATAGCTCCTCATAATATCATGGCTCATATTTGTGCATTGTCTAAGTTGTCTGTCATTGTCTTAAGTCACTGACTGCCCGGCCAGCTGTCAAGTAAAAAAATATCTTTTGTGCACATTATGCTGGTATGTGTCTTCTCTTTCCTCTGTGGACACCTTGGACTTTCAGGACCAATGGGGCGATTATTAAGGGCTTTGAGCAGGATGTGGGATCCCGGACCACACACTACACCTTCTCCACCAACACTCTGATGAACTCGATGAGGAGTTATGCTGGCCTAGGCTATAAAGGTCCCCCTGTGTCCGAGGTCAGGCCTCAACCATTGTATCTTCATTGATATACAAAAACAGTTTGGATCTTTTACATGCCTTCTAACAAATGTGATGATGCAATGACCCAGCGAGTCTGCAAAGTCCCTTTCCACCCTAAATTAAAAAGGGTGTTGTCTCACACAGTTGAAGTGTGCATCGTCAGACCATTTTTAAATTCTGAAGTTCACATTTTGCTTCATACTCCAAATTAGCATGCGGCATTGGCATCCAAGATCTGGAAAACAGTCTGACAGAGTTGGTCTACATCTCACAGTTTCTAATTTCGCCCATTGGATGTTCACAATAGCATCTGCTGTGTTGTGCCAGCTGATGGCATTTCCTCTTGTGAGCTTTTTTTTTCTTAGTAGTACAGTCGACCCTCGATTGTGCGGACTTCACATGTCCGGACTTTCAATTGTCCGCCTTCCGCACTAAATGTCCGCTCCAGCCGCTCCAGTCCGAAGAATGACAACTTTGACCGATAGGTGGCTCTCGCGGCAGACGACGCCACCAGCGACGTTTCACTCTTTCACCGGGTTCGTCTTTTTTACTGTACTGTACTGCACATTTAACTTCCAACCCGGTGAAAGGGTGAAATAATACCAACTTTTCGTTTTTTATTATTATTGCTATTAATATTATGTTGTGCCCTATTGCAGGTTTAACCAAATTTTACTCTCATGTATACTGTATATGCGTATTGTACCATATTTTAGCCTAGGAGTATGTGTGCGAGACAATATAGGCTGTTTACTGTACAGTACTCAATTTTCAATGTCCGGTAGTCAATTTTCAATGTCCGGACTTTTTCATTGTCCGGACTAGGTCCAGTCTGTATTTGTCCAGAGAAACGAGGGTCGACTGTATTTGAATACGCAAATTCTGTTGAAACATTTCACCAAGAATCTGCATGCTTTTCCCCCCAATTCCTAAATTCTATATTTAGAATGGTTATGTTCTTACAACAATTGTGCACAAAATAAAAGTCACTGTAGTTTTTGACATGAATGAATGAAATTGTGACAATCTTCAAACCTTTTTTACACATGGCCTGTATAATCTTCTGCAAAATGCAAAAATGCCTCTGATAGTATGACATTATCCTCATCAGGAAACGCGATACGTCTTTTTGCCTGATCATGATCGAGACTATCTACTAATGAAGGCTGCAGCTACACACACTGCTGTGGAGAGAGGACCTGAACAGAATATCATGTAAGGCTCATGTTCCTCTGATATGGGTAGATTGAATTATTTGTTGTTAGTCTTTTAGATATCAATGTGATGTTCTCTTAAGTCCCACCAGCTACTTCGGAAAAGATGTGTCGGCAGAGAAACTGAAGATGTACCATCCTGATTTCATCCGTTACCTTAGGAACAGGTGAGTTAATTTCTTTTCTTGTTAACTTTTTGAATCCCTGAGAGGAACGGCATCTCACTCATCATTATCAATCTAGAGGTGGTAGGCGGCTCAGCTCAGCCCAGGAGCAGCAAGGGCCTCAGTGCCTTCATGACAAGATTTGCTTTCAGTGGATGGAGCTGTCATTTTCGAAAATACTCTAAAATGAGGTTAAAATAGCACTCATAGTAACCAAGTACAAACTGATCACACACATTTGAGTACTTAGTGTTGGATTATCATGGTCAAACTAATCAAAATCTGAGTCATACTTCTAATGAAGACAGATTTTGTTAAATAGAAGTAAAACTTTGGCAAATAGAGGTAAAAGTCCACCATAACGATACAATGATGATCATTATAGTATAGTTACTACTGTATAGATTATAATTATCTAACTATTATGTGTGTATTAATTAGTTTTTTTATACAAGATCTGTATAACATTACATTAAATGTTTCATTTATATTGATGTTAAGCAAAACTATTTTTTTTCAGATTCCTTCGAGCAAACGCTCTAAAAACCAAATACAAAGATATCTATCGTCCCTCAACGGGGGCTGTGATGCTATTGGCTGCCCTGCACACGTGTGACCAAGTAAGCTGAGACCTGAGTCAAATCTACGGTTCATGGTGTAAATGATTTATCTTGAATCAATTTGCTGTGCCATCTCCTGAGAACATTTTGTAGATACCATTTGTCTGTGGCATGTACCTGTATTTCACTCTTCTTTTTGAGGTAATGCAGGTTACTCAATTTACCCAAGTTACTCAATTTGCTACACAGAACAAGGCAGCTGTAAGATGAATTAAGAGGAGCACATGAACTGTGTTTGATTCCATGTGACTCCTGTATTTTTAATCTACAGGAGTCAAAATTACAATATATAAATGTCACTTATCTGTCTCAGTGCTCCTGAAAGACCAACATTTTCTGATTTCAACAAAAACAATCAGCTAAAAGTAAGAGAAGCCAGAAAAAGTACACAAAGCACAGGACTGATCCATTTGTGAATAATAACAACAAAAAGTAATTTGTTTGCCCTCTGTGGTTCCTTCCCGGGAGGCTGCTCAGTGGCTTTGTTACGTCAAACAAATTTCCCCAGCTGATTGCTCAATTGCTGATATCTGTGTACATCATCACGCCTGCAGGCTGCTGACTTCATGTGACTGTGCAAGGGAGGCAGATATAAAAAAAAAACAAAAACACCAGCATGAATTTTGATCTGAGTCTCACATCAGTCTCACTGATGAATGAGACCATTTGTCTTTTCTTTCAGCATCAACCTCATCCCTAGCGGGATCATCTAATTCCACAGCAATATAAGGACAGGATTATGTGAAAAAGGAATAACAAGGAACAAGTATCATATGTGCGTAGTCTCTCTCTTGCAGTCTCATAAGTTTGTTGTTTCCTTTCTTTGTTCAAGGTCAGCGCATATGGTTTCATGACTCCAGACTACAAAAACTACTCTGACCATTATTATGACAAGCAATTCCACCCAGTGGGTTTTTTTATCAATCACGACCTGCGCCTGGAAATGAACCTCTGGCAGCGGCTGCACAGTGTCGGTCTCATACAGCTCTACATGAGGCAGATAATGTGATCACACCAGGAAGCCTGAACACAGCATATCAAAAACTCTATCGCCCCTCAGCCTGATGGAGCCAAGGCAGGAAATCAGACTTTTTTTTTCTAACTGACATTCACATTCTGTTATTCAGTGACCAAAGATAACAGAGGCAAAGACTAAACAGTACTTTAAACTTAACCATCCTTCTTAACTGTAATTTGGGGGAATAAGTGGAGTTGTCAGTACATAGAATATTTAATTGCCTTATACAATCAGATATTGGTTATGTTGTGTTTCATGTGATTTACTGTAAGTTACTGTTTTGTATGTGGAGTGGACATTTACTTCTCTGTGTTCAAAAAAACCCCAAGAAGGGTCTCTGGTGGTTTATCATGTTCTGTTCTGTTCTTTTGAGTCTGCTGGTTCATGTTGAGGAGAGTGTGTGAGATGAATAAGTAATATCTGTGTTTTGGTAATAGCTATTGTTCTTTGCTTTGGTTCCTCATGGATAGATAAGATACTTTCTGAAGCACATTTTGAGATTTACCTTGAGTGTTTGCTGCACATTTAAACATAAGCTTGTCAACCACACAAAAACTACAAGAGGAACCATAAAGATTTTAATCTTATCTGAATATTTTACAGCGTTGAAATTGCTAAATTTCTTTTCAATAGACTGCCAACTAATGACCTGTAGGTTGCCAGGTATGCAATTGTGCCTTTGGATGGAGAGTATCCACATCCATCTCTGACCCATGTTTTAATTTTACACTCTTAAGATGACAAAGGTGGTTCTGTAACTATACCGCATGTCTTTTTACTAGCGTGCATTGTGTTGCACATAATGTTGTATTTTCAAGTTTTGTATCGATACTATAAATCTAAGAGAGTATGGGGCTCTGCTGCAATGTGGGAGAAGGTTTGATTACTTTTCCAGAGAGTGTGGGAACAGGGGCATTGGACTGCACTGGAAGCTTCCCGACTTCTGCACAACATTTCCACACTAAAAACAAGCAGGACTGCTGGTGTCCTTTTCCTGTCTCTGAATTTCAGGATGTCCACAGAGACACTTTTTCTGGAATCTGCTCTTGGCTGCCAAAAACACCTGAACTCCACAATGAAGGGGCAGAGCTCAGCCAGTGTTATTGTCAATGTGAATGTGGAGAAACAGGCTGAAGTACAGATACAAGGGGGACAATGACAAATGTTTTCCACTAGAAGACATTGTAATTCAGGGAACATTTGTATTTCACTTTTCGCACTGTGTTGCTAAGTGTTTAAAATGCCATGGTTCAATATTTTGATGCACTGGATTGTTTTTATTTCCACTTGTGTCAGATGGGAGGACTTTTAGTGCAATTTTTGACTGATTTTGACCTTTATGTATCAAAGTAAACTGTGATGTTTTTTATATGTATATTGGCATGTTTGTGGTGTCTCATTTGTTACTACTGCAAACCTGGAAAAAGACTCCTCCTGAAGACCACATAGTCCAGTTTTTACATAGTACAGATGCTACATATGGCTTATCTAAACTTCTATATATCTTTACAGAAAGACGCTGAAACACTTCTAAGAAGAAGTAGGGTCATCAATGTCCATAACTGACTCTGAACCTGCCTCATGTCTGACAGCACATAACATGCGAAGTGGAATGTTGAACATGTTTTCAAGACACTTATTTAGTAAATCCCTCAAGTTGCACCACCTTAGTATCATCAATACAAGCATGGAAGTACCTTAAGCAGCACCAGTTCACCAAGTACATATTCATACTCGTCATTATAGTACCACTTGTGGTATTAGTAGCCCTAATCACAGTTTCTGGTAATGCTCCCAATCTGCCTGCCTTCCATTCTTATCAGTCTGCAGAAGTGTGGCACCATTGTTTGGGAATTGCTTGGCTCAGGAAAGTCCTATCTGGTGGAAGAATTAAAGAGCATCTTTGCTTTGCGAGACAGTGAAATCGATGTTAAATTTGGTGAGGTGACCTTGAAGATGTGGAAATGGGTCTGTGATGGTTTTCCTATTTTTTTTCGCCATTGTGTCATCATGTTGACCATTGACAAGAAAACCAGGTTGCCAATTTTAATCTGACATCTGTGGGGCTGCATCAAACAGTGTGGAAGGAGTTCTTATTCAGGAAAAACAGTAACTTGAGAGTCAATATCCCAAAAATGGAGTGCAGAAGGAGTTATGGGTTCATCGAAATCATATCATGATGGTAAAATACATTGTTTTGTTAACACTAGAATAGAAAATCGTCGTAATATTAATCATAATGACTATTTTATGTTGGAAATATTAGATAATCATTACTATTGTTGTTGATAACACTTGGTTACAAATAAACTAAAATTGTAAGTTATGTTTCTCAGCTAAAATAGGACGATTTTGCACCGCTGATTCCAAAAATTAAATCAATTTTTCTCAATCAGGTCAGGCTTTTAGGGACACAAGAGACTGGAGGTTGGACTAGTGACTGGAGAGACTGCAGTTTGCCTGCCAAGGTGCCCTTGTGCAAGGCACCTAACCCTCAACCAGCTCAGGGATGCTATGATCAGTCCCCTCACCCTTGTGAGTCCCAAGAGTGAGGGACCCTCCTTTACTACATGAAATAGCATACATAATTCCATGTGTGTATTTGTAAGAGAGAAACTATATGTTATCTCCCCTTCATATGATGGATAAAATGTATCATCTCTTGCCTTTCGTCCACTGCCGCAGATACTTGGTGCCAGAGTTGCATACCAGGTGTGGAGCCCAAGCTTTATCGTGGACACCAAGTTTAATGTCAAAATAAGTATGGTAAACACTCTTTATGATTAGATTCCTGTTTGGGACAGTGGTGTACTCATCGCAGATGTTTAAAAGCTTGAACAATAAATTTGGTGTTGACCAGTGTAATAGTAATGTTTTGGTATATCTCCAACATTGCTAATTGGGCCTCTGTATGATCACCTTATAGAATTTGAATGTTTAAATGTTGAGGAGCTCTATCTTCTCCGTATTGGAAGCACCTTGAGATAAGTTATGTTATGATTAGGCGCTATACATATGAAATGGCATGGATTTGTGTTGTATTGAATAAGTGACGCATCTGGTTGCCGAAAGCGCTGTCAAATACTGCTATCTAGTGGTGACTCTGACTAAATGCAGGACCTGAGATGGTTACATCTTCGTTTTCTTCTTTTCAGCTCCAGAAAATTCTCTGAATGTCAGGAGAATGAAGAAAGAATGTTGTAAGTACTTGTTGAAACCTTTGCAACGTTTTAGTATTAGCTTTAGTATTTTGTGTATTTAGGAAACAGTTGAGCACTACCCCATGGCATTGATGCACATCATTATTGACGGGAATCTGACGAAACACATCAGGCTATTTAGAAAACCACTCTAACAAGCTACTATCACCAATAGAACAAAGTTGCATGTACTTCGGAGTTTTAAGTGTGAATTTACCCATAATAATAATAAACAAACTGTTTCTAACCCTCATAACCTTCATACCCCATATATCTCATCACTGCTGGTCAGTGCTTATGATTTCATATGAGCTTTTCAGCTCATGAGCGCTTTGAGACCAGAGAGTAGCAGCCAGGCTGAAACGCGAGGTTTAAATGAGGATGGACACCTGCCATGATGTAGGCTTGTAGGCCATAAAGGCTCAAAGACGCAGAACTCACAATATTTCAACTAACCTTTAATGGCCCAATTTGTCCATCTTGGCTTCATTTCACTGAAGACTTACTATAGTCGATCATATTGATCATGATCAAGTTGAAAGTTTTCGTCTCCATATTGACAGAGGGATTTGATCTTTCCTTAGCATGACAGATGCTGAAACCATATTTCATATACCCGTTACGTGGAATAATGCATTCGTGACTGGATGACTGCAACAGTATTTGTGGGGCTGCGCACAAAAAAAAATAGGAACCCGAGTCAACTTGTTTGACACCGATTCAGTTGCATCGTTTAAATCTAGTCTTAATTTTATTTTGTAGACTCACGACAGGAATGAATCTGTCTCCCTTATCTCTCTCTTAGAAATGACCCCCATCCAGCCTATGCTTGTGAGTCCTCAGACCAGCCTCTGTCTGTTGGGTTTTACCAGTTTAACCAGTGACTGCCCGCCCCACATACTGAGGATCAAGGGGCCAGATGACAATGGCATTTATTCAGTTGTATGTAGTGTAGTGTGTGTAGTGTAATTTAATGTTAATGTAAATGTAAATGTAACTGTAACTGCTCTTTTAGAAATAAATGAAATTAACATTTTCTCATTTATTCAACTTACAAATATCAGGTTTGCATTTGTGAAAAAATAAATCAGGTCTTTCCCATTATTTTGATGTGCCTCCTTGTATTTTATCAGGAAAATAAATCTTTTTTTAATCACTTAACAATCAATCAACAAGTCATCAACCTGATTCCCTCACTTTGGCGGCATTGGTGTTTCTTGACATGCTGACATTTCATTAAGTGTGTGTCTGGTCACACACAGCTGCCGTCACTTTACCAGTAACATGATGCACGAGCATTTTAGGAATTAGGAATCTTTATTGTCATTACAACAATTCATATTGTGTCATGAAATCACGATGGGTGCTGAGTTCCGGCGCAATTAAAAGGGTGTTAATGGGAAAGCAGCAGAATGCAGCTGTAGCCTCAGCTCATCGACCAGGGATGTGGCATTGGTGAGGAAGATGTTGGGGAGCGGTGGGTCTGAGGGCTGCCCCTGTAGCCTTGCTAGTGGTAGTGTAGCCTCGTGCTCCTGTAGCCTCGCTATAGCGGCGGCCCTGCAGCCTCGTTCTTGTTTCTCCTCCATTCGTCGACTCTGTCGTCTGCCCGTGGGGATGCTGATCCACTGGGAGCTGGGACTCCTTCGCTACTGCTGGTAAATTGTGGGAGCGAGGAAACTCAGTGGAAATACTTCTCTCGCTGCAGAACCGATGTTAAGATGTACATGCCGGCTGTTGACGTCACTGGCCCGGCAGAATGTGGGGTTGGTGCGTATAAAACATACATTAACAAAATATTAACAAAACAAAACACCGGAATGAAGAGCACCTGGCCACGACATCCATATGCGCCGCCATCTTGCTTTCGCTCATAGGCCTTGAGTTGACACCTGTGAACTAGGGGTATACACACCTAGGGACAGCAAAGCGAGGGACAGGTAAGACATTAGAATGAGGAGGGCAGTGAAACAAGAAATGGGGAGCAGCACGATGACAACAAGCCACTTTTGTCGTGTTGGTGTATTGTCCTAAGTACATTATTATATCATATATATTTATTTTCAAGCATCTATTCATTACTTCTTCGGTTAGAAAATGCTTTTTTTCGGCAGATATTTTCCAGTTAGATGAAAACACAAATTTCGATTGGCCACAGAAACCTGTGAAGTATTGTGGAAACTGCAATATCAATCAACATTGAATTTTCATAAAAATCCACAATATACTGAGATCTGATAGCTAAACTGCGATATAGCAAGTAATTACTGTACCATCAATGTGGATGACACACCCAGCAGTGGGCAGCCAAGTTTGGCCGTCGGAGAGCAAGTGTTGCAGTTCAGTACCTTGCTTAGCAGTACCTTGGTGGGAGGTACCCTTGAGTAGCGGTCTCTTGGTCTGCTTAAGACTTGACCGGGGTACCCTTCGGTTCTAAGGCCAAGTCCTTGCAGAGCGATTTACTGCTGCCCCCTTGTGAGCATGCAAAAAATTGGAGAAAGAGGTCAAATGCTCTGAATAATCCAAACTTTGGCCAGATGAATGTTTGATTATCAATGCATATTTCCGTTTCAAGAGTTCTGGCAACCAATATACATGGCTGTATTTGCCCAAGATATTTCACAATTTCTTGATTTTTATGAAACATATAATGTTCTAGCCAGCCTTAGGCCTCCCTCACATTTACATGTTGGTCGTCACATCTGCCTCTCTCCACTCCTCAGTTTTCCAGGTTCTGCCTGGCCTGCATCTCCAGCACTGCCCGTCATGCCTAAATATACCTAATAACATGCCTAATATTCTGGCATTCGCCAACCTGTGATCTGAGCCTTTGTGGATGATCTGACTGTCACATGTAATCAGTGACAGGGTGCCGGCAGCTCCTCATTCAGACTGGAAAGAATCATAACATGGGCAACAATGACGTTTTAGCCAGACAAATTCCAGCTCTCTGCAGATCTTTTACAGCTGCCTAGTCCAGGCAGCATGTGGTGTATAAGGTATAGAGGGCTGCAGTCAACACATATTTTAAGACAACTGAGGAGCACATGGCCGTAGGTAAGACAGGAAGTATTTCTTACTCTGGTAGTTCTTACAGAAGGAGCCAATCAAAAGGGGAATCAGATTGTACGGTGGTAGTTAGGCAGCATCGGATGCAGGCGTGTTGGATGACCTCAGTGGCCATAAGGCAGAGGCAAGTGAGGCATTGAAATGGTGGAAATGTAGGATGCAGTCATATTCCCACGGGTGTGACTGGCTTTTGGAACAATGAAGTGAACGTGATGATTTCTTAAGGTCCACCCGTGATGTCTCGTGGAGCATTAATATGCCATGGCAAAGCTGTTGGTTATCCCAAGTATTGATGACATACAAGTGCGTGTGGAGGTATGGAGATGTCTGAGGAAAAGGGAACCTGAGTTTCTGACAAAATTTTTCAGCACAACCATACAGGGTGGGAGGATGCCCAAGGAATGCGGGGGAGATGACAAGCTGCCATTTTGTAAGCACATCTTCAACCTGAGCTTGCAGCTGCGGAGGGTCCCGGCACTGTGGAAGACATCATGCATCATCCCAGTGCCCAAAAATCTCACATGCGGCCGAGCTGAACGACTTCAGTCAACGACTTCTGTCACCCTGACGTCACGTATTAAGACCCTAGAATGGCTGCTACTGCATCTGAGCAGACCACAAGTCTGCCATGCGCTCGACTCGCTGCAGTTCGCCTACCAAGAGAAGGTGGGGGTGGATGATGCCATCCTTTTTTCTCCTGCACAGGGCTTACTCTCATCTGGATAAGGGCAGTGGTGCTGTGAGAATCATGTTTTTTGATTTCTCCAGCGCCTTCAACACCATCCAGCCCCTCCTACTGAGAGACAAGCTGACAGAGATGAGCGTGGACCCCCACCTGGTGAACTGGATCACATACTATCTCACTGGGAGACCAGTGCTGCTGACCACAGTCTCAGAGACGCAGTTTGTCAGGCTGGCAAACTGCTTCGACTGTGCTCTCCCCTGTCTTGTTCACCCTGTACACGTCTGACTTCAAGTACAACTCGGAGTCATGCCAGAAAGGGTTCGAAGGATTCAAAGTTTTATTGTTGTCATTTGCACAGTATAGAAACCCTGCACAATGAAATTCTTACTTTGCTGCCCTGCACTGGACTGGACTGGATTTTGTGTGGCTTAAGGAAACACAAGAATAAGGTAAAGGGATATTATATAAAGACGGTCTGTTAGTGGTCGTAATGTTCCAGGCATATGGTGGGGGTTCCTTATGAGTGTGTGTATGGGGGTGGGGTTCTTTGCTGTTTATGGTCTGAAAAGACTTTGGAGGATGCGGGCATCGATCCCGCTACCTCTCGCATGCTAAGCGAGCACTCTACCATTTGAGCTAAACCCCCAGCAGACGTTGTCTGCATGTGGGATGTATTAAAGATGGACAGGAAGGTGAGTACAGGAACCTGTTGGCTTACTTTGTGGCATGGTGCAGGGAAAACCATCTGCAGCTGAACACCTCCAAGACTAAGGAGATGGTTGTGGACCTCGGGAGGACCAGGCCTCAGCTGCAGCCTGTCTCCATCGGAACGGTCAATGTGGAGGTTGTTAGTACCCCGAAGTACTTGGGACTGCAGTTGGACGAGAGACTGGACTGGACGGCCAACACGGACTATCTCTACAAGAAGGTTGCAGAGCCAGCTCTACTTTCTGAGGAGCCTGCGTTCCTTCGACTTCTGTGAGAAGCTCCTGCAGATGTTCTATCAGTCAGTGGTGGCCAGCGTCTTCTTCTATGCTGTGGTGTACTGGGGAGGTAGCATCAAGAAGAGGGACGCTGCATGGCTGGACAAGCCGGTTTGTGGTGGGCAAGGAGCTGGACCCCTTGAGTCAGTAGCTGAAAAGAGGTTACTCAACAAACTACTAGCAATCATGGACGAAGCCCACCACCCTCTGCCCAGCACACTCACCCAGCAGAGGAGCTCGTTTAGTGGCAGACTGCTGTCTCAGTCCTGCTCTACAGACAGGCTACGGAAGTCCTTTGTCCCCCATGCCATACGACTGTTCAACGCCTCCCAGTGCTGGCGAAGCACGGCTGACCATGAGGCATGACAGGAGCTCTACTCAGGACTGTTCTGACTTGATTTGATTTGATTGGATCTTGGTGTTTTGGTGGCAGGCTCTGTACGATACTGCAAGCTACTGGATTCTTGAATTTCCCTCGGGATCAGTGAAGTATCTACCTAACCTACCTAAAGTAATGTGGAGAGCTATGTTTTGCTCAAATAAGCTGTACCACGTGTAATTGCATGTGTGTGCGTATACTTCAATGTACAGTATGTATCTGAAAAGACCACAGTGTAAATTGTGAATTTCCCTTACTGATTTATTAAGGATATCTTTTTCCTCTTCTTCTCCCAAGAATGAGTATGACAGATGCTGTTTTCACTTTGAGAATGCTGATGGAGATTGGGTTATTTTGCGAAGTACAGTTGTGGACCCAGAGAAATAGTATGATTGAAGGAACTCTGGTACTATGTCAGGTAGTCAGAAGTGGCAGAAAATATGATAAGCTGCTCATGGATGACATCGTCAACTAGGAGGAGAACTGTGAGAACTGTGAAAAGTGGGGTTTTGCATTGGAGATCGGGGGAATAAGGTCAGCAGGAGTCATGGCGTGTACACGTTTTTCGAATCGCAGTAAGACAGGTGGACAGGTGAAGATGGAAGGTGAAGGAGGGATTGATAGAGACAGACAGTGACCCATGAATTGTGACTTTTTTGGTGAATCACAACATCAAGAAAACACAGGAAATTATGAAGGCACTTCAACCTCTGCATCCTTTTCATCTCCATCTGGTTTGTTTGTGAGAGAATTATGAGACCATGGGTCACATAGAAATAGGTCACATTTCTTCTGCA
>OMPJ01039626.1:0-23512 GCA_900312935.1 Carapus acus | reverse complement strand
GTGGGGGTGGGAATTATATGAGGAAAGAGGGGGGCAGGCACACTTGGAGCAAGCATGTCCAACCCAGAGGGACAGATGGCCAGTAGCCCTGGTGCTTTTTTCCCTCTTTGGTTCGCTCATTCACCCCACAGGCTTTGTGTAAGGCCCACTTGGACACAGACACTCTTTTCAAGGCGCAAGCGATGGCCGCTCTCCTCGGCTAATATAGGGAAGGGGGGTATCTGTGTGTGAAGAGCGGACGAGGTATGGGAGAGGGTGAAGGGAGGGGAGGGGGATGCTGTTGTAGAGGCAGAGCAGGTTTTTAAGGAGAGCTCAGGAAACGCGGAGAGGAGACGAGATGAAGAATAGAGGGAAAAGAGGCGGGGGGCGGAGGGGGGGTGCATATGGAGGGCTCAGCAGCATCGAATGTATGGAGGTCAGGTCCAGATGCTGCTTAAACAAAAGGGCTTTTCTGGGGGAACGGCAGGGGGAAGCGTGGCACTCGCCATTGTGTGTGTCGCTGCATTGCAGGGTGCTGCTGGGAGCTTCATGCTAATGATGGTCATTCATTCTTGTAACGGATGAGTGGGCCCCAGCCTCTGTTTGCCTCCCTCTCACAGACGCCCGCTTTCCATTTTGTTTATATGACCACATATGTACCGTGTTAGCATAGAATTCAGATTCTGGACTGGAGAGAGACGGCAAAATGATGGCTTCCAGCCTCGCAGAGGGAGCTGGGCAAATATGTGGCTTTGCATAGCAATGATATATGAAGACAGGTGCAGTGTGTGTGTGTGTGTGTGTGCGTGTGTGTGTGTGTGTGTGTGTGTGTGTGTGTGTGTGTGAGAGAGATAGAGGGGGGAGAGAGAAAAAAGGGAGCGTGTTCACTGTGTGGACTGTGTTTTTGGGTTAATGTTTTATGCATGTGTTGACATATTTGAAACACATTTAGCGTATTTCACAGATGAATGTCCACAAGCACACGCACCTTGTTGTCATCACCATGATTCACGCGTTACCGGCCAAATGGACTGGAGATCCTCTCCCTGCCTTAATTGACAGTGTTGTGATCAAGCGAACATGATCTCAACACTGGAGGGCTTGTGGTCTGGGATATTTTCATGCTGCCTCAGACCTTTGGCAAGGCTTCTCATATTCCATTACACCGATCACGTGACATAAACGTGATATCTTACTCAGAATCAAGCTCCTGAAGCCAGATCCAATCTCTGTTCAGTCTGTTTTTATGAGGGCAGGTCCCACACTACCAATGTGTGTGATCCATATGATACTGTTATTCACGCTGCTGGGGCATTGTTGACAAAATGACCTCAGGCTGGATCAGATCACTTAAAAGCGATCAGTTCTTGATTAATGAGCAGTGATATGCTTTTTTGTCTTGTGTATTCTGTTGGACAGCAGCCCCCGCTGAACCAGTGTGATCCCACGGTAGGCCTGAGAATGCTTTGCACCTCATATAAGCACATCACAGTGCCATGATAAAACTCAAGATTGCTGTTTCCCGCTCAGGCCTGAGATACTTTTGACTGTTAATGATTAAAATTTCAGAGAACAGGAAGCATGATGTATGCAGTGATGGTACCCCCAAAGCCCAGAAAATGTGTTGCGACAAGTATAAAAGTGAAGAGAGAATTTGGTCATCACCTTCATCATTATATTTGTGAATCTTTCATGCACAACACAACACAAGTTGTGCATGAAAATCTTGTGATGACTTGGATTGTCAGTGTGTTTTGTAACCTACAAAGCACCCAATTGTTTGTTGGCCTTGTTCTTGTGTAATTGTACCAGACTGCCTTGAAATGTGCAGCAAATATTCAAAGGATGATAGAATTAAAACTGATAATTCATCTCACAGTGTCCAAATAATAGCTTTTCTCTATCAGAGTGCGACTCACTGTGTATGTGTATAGGTGCCTCATCATGTTTGTTTTGAGACACAATGATGGTCAATTAGAAGCAACCCCTTTGCTTTTGTGCAGTCAGTGCAGATAATTTACATTTTTAATCTCCAGGTGAGCATTTGTTTGACCTATCTGCAGACCTGTACGCTTTTTTTTTAGTTTGATGTTTTGGTTTTTGTCTTTTATGTTGGATGCTCTTGTATGGTCCAGGAGGAGTCTTTCTTTTCAGTCCAAACATTGTTATTGTAAAAAAATGGGGCTGCATAAATGGTTCCTGAGTATTTGACAATAAATTGTTGTGTGAATGAGCAGCAAGTGTCATCTTGCCTTTAAATACACACTACATTACATGTAAGATAGAAGCAGATTTATTTATAGATTCAAATGACATAAACGGAAGAGATATCTGTTCGTCATCTTAACATGTATTAGGCCAGATATTTTTATGTGGTGTAACCATGCACACCCCTTTAAAAAGTGGAAAGAGTAACAATGTCTTGACCAATACATAAGCATGAAACAACACACAGATGATGCATTTTATGCAGATATTTGCAGTGATTGCCTGCACAGAAATGTGAAACAAGATAATGAGATGCTAAAGCTACGTCTTTGCCTGAGAACTGTGGTGGACGGCAAGCATGCTGATGACACTGGGCTTTAGATTCCAAACAAAACGCTGCAGTCCTCTTCCCTCAGGGCAACTTCTGGGCTTTGTGGTCAGGTTGCCTGGGCAGCAGTCCATGTCCGTGCAGGTACAGGCCTGTCCTTCTAGGTACAAGCTTTTACCTTGCTGTGCCATCCTGTCCTCAGTCTCCCACGGCCCAAAAACAGTCCAGGCTCTGTGTCCCAGGTTAGCCAAAACCTATGTCTTTGCCCTGATAGCTTTTTTCAGTGACCTAGTTGTGTATCTCAGAAATTTTCTCTTCATCCACCTGCTCAACTCTTGATACCTGGCACCATCACCAGCGGCAACCCCATTACCCAGCACCCAAACACCTTACCCTGTCTTAACCGTCCTTTGTTAAGCCTTCGCTCATCTCTGGAGTGGTTGTCCTAGTCACGAGAGCTGCATGAGGTCAGTTGTTTATCAGAAGGCCCCATGTGTTAGGTAATGTCAGGAGACTGTATTTATGGCTAAGATAGCAAGAGGGAGAGAAGGAGATACAGCGGTATAGGGAGCGTCTCGGAGAGGGAGGATGAGAGAGGGGTGGTTGTGGGCGGGAGTATGTTGGGGGGTTGGTGGTGTAGTCTGCAGCCATTGGCTTCAGACAGGAGCTGGAGTGTGAATAGCTCGCATTGGTTTAGCCTCTAAGCTGGGCTGGACCCCTAATTTGCTCTGCTTGTGGAGCTTTGAAGAAAAACGGCAGCTGCCTGCCTGAATGAGTGAGCAATCTGGGAGCGAGCAGCCGCTCACCGACAACTGATGATCCATGGATGGTTTGGATTGGAGAGAGGGAGCAGAATTCTGCCCGCTCAGATTTATCTTTTGAATATTGCTGTGGAGTAACTCACTCAGGGGAAGAAAAGCAGCAGCGGCAGCAGCAGCCGAGGTAAATCTTTGACATTCACTTCCTCTGTGAGTGATGCGCCGGTTTCTTGGATTAGATTGGAGGGGAGGTGAGATCAAAAATGGGTGCACAGAGCGACAAATGTCCAGAGGCAGGTGTTTGCTTTTAAAGAGGAAATGCCGTAGGAATCTGTGCCAATGCAGATCTGCAATGTGATATTGATGAGCTTTGATGCGTGTAGCTGAAGGTGTGTGTGATGATAATGATAATAACGCCAGCGCTGTGAGCAAACGTGTATGTTTGTGGATCTGAGATTGTGTTTAATTCACGTAGGAGCGGGATTTGAACAGTAATGTGTTGACACATTTGCCTGCTGTTAGAGGACATTACCATGAAACCCCCACTCCCTGCTCTCCTGCTCTGCCATTGGCTTATACAAACACATCTTCCCCTCATCCCTTCAGTGTGACTCTCCCCTCCTTTCCTCCCTGTCATGTCCTCCTTGAGTCACCCCTCTTTCTTTGCCATCTCATTGCCTCTACCCTTGTTTAAAGCTGGATGCTCCCTCTCGCTTTTATCTGTCTGCTCCTGTGATCAAGGCTTTTAATATGAAGAACAAAATCAGATGTTCACTAAATTTAGCCTGCGATTTTCTCCTGGTACCCCTATACACAATGTCGAATCCCCAATTCCTCCCTCATCCTGCTTCTCTCCACGATTGAAAGGATGAGCTGAGGAGGGAGAGAGGGGAACAGCCAGAGAACAGGGACTCGTGCTTGTATGTGAATCGTGTTGTGGCGCATGCTGAAAGAATGATGTGCTGGATTATTTGTCTGGCCTTTCTCTCTCCCTCCAACCTTCTCTATCCACATCTCTCGTGTTTCACTTTCAAATCCAGATGACGCGAGCAAGAGATTCGTTACTCTCCCAAAAACAATGAAAGGGTCATTTGATTGCAAGGTGCAACATGTGATACAGTGTTATCATCATATCCTTGACAAAAGTGCAATACTTATAAGAATGTTTAGTACATATTGTTTTTACACTCTTCTGTAAACTGTTGTATTCAAATAGACTGCTTTGGTTTTATATCCTTTTTTACACATCTTTTCTTCTACATTGTCGCCTCTGAGAGGGCCCCCTGCTAGTCCCTGTACAAATGGCAAATAAAAAAACCTTGAACCTTGATAACCCAACTTGTGAATAGAACTAGTAGTTGTTGGCGCTCCATGCAGACAAAGAATCCTCTCTTCGGTTGTGACATTGGCCATGTTTGCTAATCGTCACTCTACCTCCCCGAAGCTTGGAGTCACTTTAGACTGACAAGCTCTGAGCAGCACCGTGGCCCACAATAGAATCTGGGCTGGGGCTGCTATATCTTTAATCATTAGTCTGTTGCCCTCCGCTACATTGATTCTCCCTCCGTTCTCCTTCATAAATCATTATGGCTGGGCAATCCCTTTAATGGAGGAAGGAGGCCGCTGATAGAACACAGCCATGGATGCATTGGGTGGACACGGTGCTCTACTTGGCGTCCAGCTCTGCCAAATGAATTGTGGCACAGTACATCTCTGTCAGGAGTTTGTGCAACTTTGACATCCCGCTCCCATTCGCGATTTTGTGGAACTCCACATCCATTGACACAACAAGCTGCATTCTTTGTTTTCATAAATGCAAAAATACCAAATCTTGGAGTAATTTGGCTCATGATGTCAGAATAGATGCAAATGGTTTTTCATGTGTAGTCTGGGGCTGAGATGCTTGCATCATCTGACCAGTGTATTAAGGGGCTACTTGTGTAGATGAGGCCTTAAAGTGCTGCCTCAATCAATGCTGCGCTGGTAATTGGCTTAGAGGCCCGAGAGAGAAGCCTGCCAACTCCCTGTGTGACTGTTTGCTCTGCTCTGTCTGAGAGATGCACGCAGAATTCTTCTCACCTCATCCCCCCAGTCTCTGTTTTCATAACACGCACTTTCCCCGTCAACACTGAGCATGTGTTTATCTTGGAAACACACTCCAATTTATGCTTTTTGCCTTTCTGTGGTAAACTGTAAGGAGGTAATTCACTAAACCTACTTGTTTGACCTTGTTTGAATGTGCACAAGTTGGGCTTTATGTTAATCCCATTTCAACCTTGATTTTACTTGCAACACCAGAGTGAGATTCATTATCCCACGATGTTGTCATCCTACAACAGGTGCATTCTGCGCATTGATGGAGCCAACATGACGTTGCAAATTAGAAATCTTTGCCACGGCTCATCTTTTCCTCAAGTGTTTTTCCTCAAAAAAGCTTTCCTAATTTAAACAGTTTATCATCCTTCTATCAGGGCTCACTGACTCTTAGGCCAGCTGTAGTGAGCCGCCCAGTCACATGTGCTCTCCATCTTTTATGCTCTTACACACTCACTCACTCACTCACTCACTCACTCACAACACATACACACAATCACAGGGGGTTATAAACAGCAGATGTTTGGCCATATCTGTGTGTGTGTGTGTGTGTGTCTGTGTGTGTGTGTGTGTGTGTGTCTGTGTGTGTGTGCGCGCACATGCGGGTGTGGGTGCTGCGGTCTATGTGTGTGTCTGTTTTAGACAATGAGTGGAAGCTCCCCAAGCATCAACAGCAGCAGGGCGATTGAGTGTATCAAGTGACACCAGAATGTCAGCCTCCTGCCCATTGTTAATGCACATGAGCATGCTTTTTCACCTGGGTCTCTGTGGGTTGGTGTGAGAGTGTTATTAGAAGATGTATAGTGATCTATTAGCGATCCATGTGTAGCCATACTTCAAGCACCAAACTGATTTATGTGGCCAATCATTGTCATTACTGTGTACATAATCCTTTGCAGCTGCTGCGTTAGCCTCTGCGTTGGCTTTGAACCAAAGAGTTCCTGATGATGGTTGGCCGAGGAGCAGAATCTTTTTGCAGTCTCACGCAGCAGGGCGTCATGTGGCTTTGCAGACAATTTGGTTATCTTGGCCCCCAGGTAACGGTGGCCTCATTCTGAGCCAGAGGTCACCACAGGCCAATAGGAGGAGAGGAAGGAGAGGATTGGAGGGGGAATGACACATGCAGCCTTTCTTCATTTTCACTTGCCATTCCTCCCTTTTAGAAAAGCAGTACAATCGACTTGTAGAGGCGGCATCCAATTAAGTAAACCAAATTCTGTAAACCATTTGAACATGGCTGAGCAGGTCAGCAATAAATTTGGCAACTGCTATTATTGTCTGTTTTTGGTCCTTTATTACCAATAAACATTTATGATTATTGCCTCTGAATTGGGAGTATTTGGTGCACCCTTAAGTAAGAGTAGTTTTTTTTTACCATTCAGAATTGAAATACCATAAAAACATTTCAGCCCTTAAAAAGAATCATGGAACATTTTTGGTACACACAGACATTACAAAGTCACATTGTATTCATACGTGTTCTGCATATGTGTTTAGATCAGGGATTAAAGCGTTTCCGTCTACAGACGGATTTCCGTCATTTGGAAAAAGAGGAGTAAAAAAGAGAGACCGAAAAAAAGGTTGACGTAGATTTTGTTGTGGTTTTGACTATCCAATGAAAGCACGTTAGTCATTAAAC
The DNA here is from genome assembly GCA_900312935.1 of Carapus acus. Lineage (NCBI taxonomy): Eukaryota > Metazoa > Chordata > Actinopteri > Ophidiiformes > Carapidae > Carapus > Carapus acus. The sequence continues at coordinate 16,506 of OMPJ01039626.1, read as the reverse complement.
TGACGCTTGTCGTAAACCAATGAAACTAGCCAGAGCCTTGATTTTAGCCAATCAGAAACACAGGAGGGCGGGTCAGCCCGGTCAGCCCGCCCCCCAGGTAAGGATCTGTTGCGATTTATCAGCGACCGGAGGGAATAGTTCCATAAATTGAATTAACACAGATGGAACGTGTTTTTTTTTTTCTTTTTTTACCAACTTTAAATGGATAGATGATGGTTCACGTCATCTGCGAGCATCGTCTTATAAATGTCTGTTCCCTGTTGAGGTTCGGGTTTACCTATTAACGACAAGAGGTTCCGCCGGTGTTAATTTCGTTACTGCGATGTCAGAACTACAACGTCACTACAAAATGACGCGAACGTCATCCCGGCCTGAAAGGTAGAAAGACGCGCTACACCTCCCGTCATTAATGGGTCAATCGTATTTTAAAGAAAGTCGAACTTTAAGTTATCTACAGCTGTTGTCGCTGACAACTCCCCCTCTACCCAACCCCATATACCGTAGAGATGCTGACGTAAATTTTGATGCTCATTGTGATTGATGATTTATATTAAAACATTAAGATTGATTCAATCAATCAAATAATCAATTAATCAAGTAATTTCAGTCAAAATATTTTTTTAGTCCAAAAAATATTTGTTTGCTTTCATCCGTGATTTAGATACTCCTACACACAAGTCACATTGACACACACACACGCACACACTCACATATTTGTACACATCCAATACGCACAAACACGCGAACACACACATCCGTACACATTCAATAGTGTGCCTCAGCCACAGGAGTTCAGATATTTCAAATAAAGGGATGTGAATCAACTTCAGCCTTGACTCAGAGAAGCATACTCTGTTTGTACATATGCTCTTTATAATGAATGTTTTGATGCGCTTGATGTGCAAGCTGGACCGGGATGTGGTGGGTATGCCCTAACCAGATCTAAGTACAAATATTACCTTTGCCACATGAAGAAAACATTTCATCAACCTCCACAGACAGCACATTCCCTTTGAGTGACAGATTGTCTCAGCCCAATAGAAAAGCCACAATTTCAATCGAAGTGTGTGTGTGTGTGTGTTTATGTATTTATAGCATGTGTGACCATGAAGGGCAGAAATGTGAGGGAAACTGATTTTGGGACTGTAGCTCCAGTGAATGTTGAGCCTGCCATGCACAGTAAAAGATTCAGTGGACAGATGGCTTCAGAATCTGCTTCGCTCTGAAGCTGCTGATATGATAGTTCATGTTCAAACCGTGTCACAAGTCCTCAAAAGCATTTGAAATGAAATGTCATATTTCCCCCTAAGTCAGTCTTAATCTAGGTATGCAATAAGACAGCCTGTGTTGAGTGTTTTGGGTCAAGATGGAGTGGAATGTGTTCCCAGTCTGTAGCCTGAGCTGTCCAGATTGTCACGATGAAAACACGCATCCTCGTCTATTTGTCCAAATATTTGGGATGATATTGGTAGACAGCGGAAGTGTGAGCATTGAAAATACAGTGAAACAACACACTTAATAAATTGATGAAGCATCAGTCATGGAAAACAAAGGAAAATATGAAATTAAGTGATCTCAAAGTCTGCTCTCTCAAGTCTCCTAGGTTTTAAAGACTTTGTTGGGAAAGGAGGACTGAGGAGTGTGAGTCTGGAAAACATTTGGTACCTGTAGCTGAAATATTTTACTGTCGCCTGTCTATTCATCCATCTTGTACCATTGTTCATACAGACACACACAGATGCAAGTGCCATGCAGATTAGAGGATCCACAACGCAGACTTGTGAATGTGTGTTCAGCTCAGACTGACATTTGGGATTGGCTAAGTATTTTTCAGGCGGGATGTGGGTCATAGCTCACACTCAAACAGGCCACTTCAGGGCCACACGTCCTCTGCTTAGTAGCTTTTTATGAGCTGCCGGTGAGGACAGAGGCTAGCTTCCACCACCTGCTATTTTTAGTTGCCACAATGGATGTCTGTGTATCCGGGTGGTAATGTGAAGGCATATGTGTATTAGATATGTGTTTGCAAACATAATTCTCTGAATCTATGACGGAGCACAGCAGAAAAAACAGGGTGGACATCAGAGAGCAGATGCAGTAATGTCAGTTGAACCACATGCAAATATCACAATGGAACCCATGAGTCCTTGTACACCTTGATTGGAAAAGGGCAAAGCTTCGCTGGCTGTCCTGATTCTTGTAGATCAATTAAAAGAAGTGAACATACTGTGTGTGTCTGCTGGTCAGTGTGTGGGTGTGTGTCTGTGTGTGTGTCGATGCTGTATTGACTTCTCTGTGGACTCGAGATGATACATGTTGTATCCTTGCCCAGGTGATGCAACAATGCAGCAACACAGACTAAGTTGATGACATGACAGAAATCAGAACAGGCCTGTCTTATCCTTTTAGCACAACTTAGATCGATACTTGTCTGCCTCTCACGCCCCTCACGCACGTGAGCACAAACAGAAGTACATGTGGAGGGGGAGACGTGCTCACTCAGTAGCAAAATGTTCAGACAAGATGACGCTAAACTGTGAGGAGAAGCACCTGCTACCCCAGGCTGGGGCGTGCTGCATGTGATGTGTGTTTGGCTTTACGGTGGTGCGACGATGATTTGTCATGACGAGGGATGCGAGAGGAAGCGAGGAAATGTTAGGGAAAAAATGTGAGGGATTTGGCGTAGCCATTAGGCGATTGTCTGTCATGTCCCCACCTCCCCCTGTCCTCCCACATTGGGAGGAAGTGATGCGGGTGGTTGTTGCCGACACCGAGGAGAGGAGAATAAATTTGAGATGCCGATTGGAGGACAGGTGTTTCATCGTCCCGGCATTTTGAGCCCAGACGGTGCATCTACTACCTTCTGCTGTGTCTGCCTACTAAAACCCAGTTGTGGGGCAGAGGCAGAGGCAGGAAGGAACTTAACGTGTTTCTAGGGAAGGCAAGGAGAGCACCTGAATCAATGTCAAGGCCCGGCGAGCATGCAGAGTCAGCACTGTCCGACTGCGAGGGAAACACAAAGCAGAAAGCAAAGGAGAGGATGCAGGGCCAGCTTATGAGCTGGGCTTAAAGAGAAGCATCAGTTCCATTTATTCGTTAGACAATAACATGTTGGCAGGGAGGGCTACACGGCTGTGCAGTCCTCACATTGTGCCTCCCGATTGGACTCCCAGCCCGGGGACTTTCTGTGTAGCGTTTGGTGTTCCACTGTGTATGTGTGGGATTCACCTTTCAGTTGGTAATCTAGCTTCCCTCCACCATTCAGAAGCACGAGTTGTAGGTAAATCGGTGAGCAAACTGTCCCCAGGAATGAATGTGTGTGTGTGTGTATGGTTGCTAATCACTATGTGGCCCTGTGATGGAGTGGCGAGTTGTCCAGGGCGCTCCTTTCCCCTTGCCCAAAGACGTCTGGGATAGAATCAAGCATTCTCTTCAACCCCATTAAAAGATAAAGAATGAATGAAAGTCGTCAGGGAACCATAAAATGGCGGAATTCCTTATTTTGAAAGGCCAATTTTATGTTCCAACAGTATGTGAGAATTCACAGTTGATCACTTGCACCTTGCACAGGGCATAACCTGTTTTTTATTTATTTTTCTTACTAAGGAGCCACATGACAGTGTATGCGCAGTGTCTTGAGAGGGCACTCTTTTGTGTTGTGAATCTGTAGAATGCGTCTCGTCTGCCTGGATGGAAACGCCAGAGGCTTGCCTCTCCATTTCACCATGTTTGGGTGGCCTTGTGTCACAAAATCACCTGGCGCCTAGTCAGCAATTTCCACATTTATCCTGTGCACGTGCGTGTTGCTACAGCAAGGCGAGACGGGAATCGATGATCTTTTTTTGCTTAGCGTCAGTTAGTAGCTATAAAGAAAGACTTCTCTTGGTGTCAAGTATCGCTTATGTTAGTCAGACGTTACAATATCATCACACCTGACAAGCGATATCATCATCAGTCTGTCTGCTCTCTAGCTGTGCTTGCTAAAGCCTTATAGCGGAGATGCGGTAATGTAGGTAGGTACAGAATGTCAAAATGAGTTGCCATGTCAAACAAATTTGTCGATAAGTAGACTCATAAGGAGTTATTGCTCATGAACTTATTTCATTAACTGATATTTTCTTCAGGGGTGCATTGAAACAAATATCCACATTGTCAGTCTAGCTGATGCAACATCCACACAGATGCGTAAACAGGGTCGGTTGAGGTGGATCTCACTGTATGAGATGGAAGGGGGAAAGACACAGAGAGGGCCTCTCATCAGTACCACACACATTCAATGTGGCGGGAGAGGCTTCGTCTCATGATTAAGTAAATTTGGCAACTTCATTGCAACCAACATTACTATGTCAGAGCTGCTGTGTGGCACCTCCTGTGAATTCTCGCCTGACTTGATTGTACCCTGTGCGTACCAACATTGCTCCAACCCCTCTACACACACAAGCAAATCTATTCAAATCTGTGCAAAATGATCACAAGGTCTGACGAACGCTGATGTCTTCTAGCTTGGTTTCAGAGCTTTTCTCTGTGAAAATAACACGACAGGAATCTCCGCTGTGTGCTGCAAAATGGGAAATGTAAGACTGGGAAGGCGCAAAACACACACACACACACACACACGATATTGGAGCATGTAGTGACACCAATTGATACATTTATATTGCAGTTGTGAGAGAGATTTGAGAATTAAGTTTTGATCTTTTTTTTTCTACCACTCATCCGAGCAGCGGCCTCTGTTTCACATTTGGACAATGTGTGAACCCATTCATGAGCGTCAGTAGAGGTTAATTTCTCTGAGCCTGAATCATCTATGCATCCAGAGTGAATTGAGGGAAATCTGCCCAGAGGATAGATGAGACGACTCCCCGACCTTGCTGTGATTTCTTTTTAAAGATTGAGAATGCTTAGCTCAGTCTAGTGAAAGTATAAGGTGATGATTGTGAATACTTAATTAAATGTGCGCTTCCCATGATTGAATGCACTATTGTGGTTGAATATTCAGAGATTTCAGTAGTAATATATTATTCTGAAAGAGTCGACAGTCATCTCTCGCGACAGTACTTTTTCTACTGCAGCTATAAGTTGTACAAGTGGTATATTATTACTGCATTCATGTTACTGAAATGGCTTCTGCAAATGTTGGACGTGTGTGTGTGTGTGTGTGTTCGTGTGTGTGTGTGTGTGTGTGTGTGTGTGTGCTCATCTGGAAGGTACTTGATTTGACAGCACCCAGCAAACCTCCTCATTCTCACCCAAACCACGCAAACCTTTATCAGTTTGCAGACTCACCGAGATCTTGGTGGCTTGAGCTGTGCTGTTCAACCGCACAGGCTGACGGAGACAGTTTTGTGCTCTGCCTTGTGTTGGGATGTTTTGTTTTCGTGATAGATATGTTGACAGGCAGTGTGGCGAGTGTACCAACACTGATGATTGACTGAATGTGTGACGCTGCTGGTGATGATTTCCTCTCTTTCATAACTACTTATCCATATTATTGTAAGTTCAGTTGGTGGACATTAACGCTCTCAGCACTCTGCCCCCACCCAGACAACACCACTATCTACTGTGCTAAAACTGGAGCAAACTGCTGACAAAAGGTCAACTCCAGCTGGAAGAAAGAGCTGCATTTTCTCCTCCCTGTCTGAGACACATAGCGTGAAATCAACAGGATGGTTCACGAGGGTTAAAAAAAATGATGGAAATTTCATGGAGACTGTCTCTTAATGTACATACAGACTTCCTATGATATTCACAGGAGCTTAATAATTGCTGTGAAGCAGGCAGTGTTCATTCCTCTGTGAACCACGAGTGCAACAGAATTGGTTATCAGGTTGGAGCTTCGGGCAGCAGGGCAAATCCTGGAATAAAGGCAAGATGCATCCTCTACAGTGGGGCCTCACGAATCCTGTGAATCCAAACTCCTGGACAGCTCCCCTCGCTCTCGCCGTATCTCCATCTATCGGCGTGAATACAAAGTAGAGCTTTGGCAGGTGAGAGCGGTCAGTGGGATGATTTATAGCCTATGGTGTTTTCATGCAAGAGGAGTTGTTTTTGCTTGCAGCCTGAGCGCCACGTCCTGTCACCTGAATCGCTTCAGCTTATCAATTTATCTTCAGTGTCATTTTCACAATGGCAGGCGGAGAGCGATAAAGCAGATCAACATTGCCTTCGCCTTGCGCCGTACAGGTGTATTGCTGAGAAGTGCGTGCTGAAGATTTGCCTTAATGTGGTTATTTTTTTTAGTTGTGTGTGTGTGCACACACATAGGGATCCTGTTTGTGTGTATTGGGGGGCCTTAGGCAAGCATATGAAAGGGACTTTTGCTGATTGTAAGCAAGTGGGAACAACAAGAAGAAAAGAGTGATGGCTCAGAATTCGGAACAGATAAAGTTTTTGAGATTTTGTTTACAGAAAATGTTTGTTTCTGCCGCCTAACAGCCAGCCATTGCCGTGCATACTACATACATGCGTGTTCCTTTCCTGATCACAGATGGGTTACAGCTCCCATCAACCATCTGGCGCGCGCGCATGTGTGCGTGTGTGCGTGTGTGCGTGTGTGCGTGTGTGCGTGTGTGCGTGCGGCGAGGGCCGGGTGGGGAGGTGGGAGGGACCACCTCAGCCCATCTCTTCTTTTGTAAAGACTAAACACAGAATGGCTGCTGTTCCCCATTGTTTCCTATTGTCTGGTGTCATCTTCCTCCTCCCAAGTAAAGCGCCGCAGCCCACTAATCATTAACCTCAATGGAGGGATCAGTTCTCGGGCAGTTACACAAGCACTTAACATTTCAGCGCTGTGCACATCTGCCACGCCGAATCCAAAACCAAATGATTGATTCTCTGCCTATGATGTGTGGTACTAATGGAAGCGTTTCAAATGTTCTGTGTGTTGATGATGCAGAGGAGTCAGGCTGTGTTAGTACAACCCGGTGCTGAGAGGGTTTTGGCAGCCATTGCAATGCAACAACAACCACACAGCTCAATCACAGCTGATGCTGAGCTGTCATTTCAGTTACTGTTCCATCTCCAGACTAGATAGCTAGGAACTAAACCAAACGAGGTAAAGAGAGGACACCAGGTTCCTCGCATCAGGGACGATCCCTTTCAGTTTGTCCTTCGACACAGTGGCCAGCTGTTTGCAGTGAGTGGGGTGGAGAGGAATGACTCTAGGCCAGTTGCTCCATTCTGGCGCTGGGTGCTGTGGCATTTTATCAACATCTGAGAAAGTGTCAGTGCTGTAGCGATATCAGACTACATTGTAATCACACAGAGGCTGCTTGATTCTCGCTAACCCTTGTTAATTCATCCTGTCCACAGGTACAACCCGCCCACCTCGTGACGGCGAGGTCCCAGGGGTGGATTACAACTTCCTGTCAGTGGAGGACTTCCTGGAACTGGAGGCGAGTGGTGTGCTACTAGAGATAGGAACATATGAAGGTGAGGATAATGGAGATTAGACCCCACCACGAATCTTGGACCCAACACACACACACACACACGCACACACACTCACACGCTCACATTCCCTCACTCCCCCATGCCACACACTGTCGCACAGGTGTCCCCTTTCTCCACTGCGTGGCTATGTGATCAGAGTGTGTGACAGACGTGCATCCGAGAGACAGACGATCAGGCTCCTCTCTCCCTCAGTAGCCGTCTCTCACCCTCTTTCATTCTCTCCCACGTCGCTTCTGGTCAGGACTGTTTTGTGTACCACGCTCTAATTCTACCACTAGTTTTCCATGCATGCATGCGTGTGTTCGTGCGTGCGTGCGTGCGTGGGTGTATGGGACTGGGAGGGAATGGACTGACATTAATCTGCTTGGCAGTGATTCTGCACTGTGCTGGCACATTGCTTTCTGTCATGCAGGCAATGTCAAGTACCTGTCCACAGGAGTCTGTGGACAGCAAGACACAGACAGTCAAACTTGATCTAAAGGATTTATTCCAGTGTTGTGCCTCAGAATAACATAAGGACAGGTTATTGGGGTCAGCCAGCAAATATTCCATGATTTGAAAGTAAAATATCTTACCCATGAGCTCGACCAATAACTTGACTTGTTTTTGAATAATTCTTTTCACGTGTTGTGTCACACTGTGATCCTCCCTCAATCCCACCACCTTGTTGCCCCGTTGTGATCTCTGTCTCTACATCTCCCCTCTTGCTTCTTGCTCCTTCCCAGTCTTTCTGTCCTCTCCCAAGCATGCTAATGTCCCTCTTTGTCGCCTAGGTAACTATTACGGGACCCCAAAGCCGCCGAGGCAGCCCATCATTGGGACAGTGATTCTCAGTGATGCCGGCTCCCAGCAGTCCACCCCAAAGCGCACCAAGTCCTACAATGACATGCAAAACGCCCGCATAGTGCCTGCTGACGACGACGATGACGACCAGGCCGCGGAAATGAACAACAGTTTTACAGGTGAAGGGCTGCTATGCACCTACAGCTCACAGCGTTAAGTTTGGACCCTGTGACTTCCAGTTTGCGTGTACACACAAACACACACATACACACACAAAAACAGTCATTTCAAACTAACTACCAATACAGCCTGCGACTGTGTGTCCGTCTGTCCGTCTGTCCGTCTGTCTGTCTGTCTGTTTCTGGGCACAAGTTAAGCGGAGTTACACAGAGAGAGAAAGTGTTTACAATCATTTCCTCCCTTCCTCAATGTAGCTGGATGTCTGGCAGTTACATCATGTCTTTGTGATGCTGATTCCTTGTTTTTCTTTTTTTTTCTTTTTTTTGCAAGCCACCAAACAGTGCCATCTGCCTGTGAGGCAGGGTGACGAGGTAGAGGGAGTAGAGTCACGCCATTTGTCAGCCCCCTCTTATCTCTCCGTCAATCCTCACCTCCTCCTCTCACTCACTGGCCTCAGCTGATTCATTCGGGCATGTGAGCAGCAAATGCTCTCGTCCCCGCTGCTGACGCAAATGGCAAAGGCCCTGTGTCTGTTTTTTGGCAGGGGTTTCTGGTTGCAAATATTTGTCCATACACTTTACTGTTTTCTGCACGGCTCAATCTTGCTATCAGAATGGGAAAATCACTCCTTGATAGATGCGTTTGATGTATTAAAATTCATGCTCTCCCCTCGTTCCTTTGAGCTTCGGCCTGTTATTGTGCAAGAGATAACGTTTTGTTTTTCACTGGATGGTGTGAATCTATGCCCTCTCTGTCCCCCTGCCAGCCTGCTAGAGTGTTGAATTAGCATTTGATTAACTCTGAAAGGCCTGCGGAAGTGGAAGAAGACAGTGGGCATGGGCTAGAGGGTGGGCGGAGGAATAGAGTAGAATAGCACGGAATAGAACAGAATAGAATTGAATAGAATTTCCTAATTTTTCATCGCAACTGATCCAGGCAATGCTAACAGGAATAACACAAACCTGCTAGAATATTTAAAAGTATTATAGTTGATAGATATTTTATTGATCCGTCGATCTAGTAAAGGAAGAAAATTCAGTATGTAATACAGAATGTAAAAACAAACAGAGAAACATACAAACAGACAAATACATATTTCCTTTTCATCTCCACGTAAATGATTGCACATGATATTTGCAGAGGAAGGGGAGAAGGGGTTGCTTGGGGATTTAAGGGTGCCTGTGGAGGTGGGAATGCCAGTTTTTTAAAGAAAAGGAGTCTGTGGGTTGGGAGGTAAAAAGGAGCTGGGTGGGGCGGAGTAGAGGGGATGAGGGGCTGTGAGTTTGGGAATGGTGGTGGGAATTAGCATATTTTAAGGGGCCTATTCAGTAGACTGTATGGGCGGCAGCCAAAGTTTAGGGGGGAGGGGTAGGCTCTCAGGGTCGAGTAGAGGTTGGTTTTGCATGTGATGTGCAACACACTGGTCAAAGCAGCCGTTCACTGCACTTGTGCTGCTGCCAGTTATTTGCTTGTGTCACTGGTAATTACTTGTATTTGTCTACTGTTGTCTCCCACCATTCGCAGGACATCACCCTTTTCCCTCTGCACCCCCGGTGTCCGCAGGAATCCCTACTGACCAGGACGAGAGTCGCGGTGGCATCCTCCGGCCGTACCCCGCACGCGACAATGCTCCATCCTGTGGTCTGAACAATGCGGCCATCTCCACGGCAGACAGTGGTCAGCAGACCCTCGCAGAACCCCAGGTGTCTCCAGAAGACCCGCTTGGACCCCTGCCCGAGAACTGGGAGATGGCGTACACAGAGAGTGGCGAGCTCTACTTCATCGAGTATGTGCCCAGATCTCGATCCAAGACCTCTGCTGTTTGGTGTGTTTTTATCAATGGAGTTATCAGAATGTCTTGTCCCCATGTTAGCAGCTCAACTTCCCTCGTGGTTCTCCCCCCCGAGGGAAGGCGTCTGGCTACTTTTCTCTTCATTTCTGATTGTTCTGATGGCAGATCCAGATCAGGAAGCTACTAGAATGTGACTATGTGACTCCATGTTGACAAAAGCAACTAGATTTCCCCATGACTCTGCCCATGCCATTGATTCCATGTCATCGCACCCTCACCAGTGGAGAAGGAAAAGATTTTATTTACATTCAAACACTTGTGTGATCCATCCTTTTGTCTTTTCTCAGCCATAACACAAAGACCACGTCATGGCTGGATCCTCGGTGTAGGGACAAATCCTTGCGATCCCTTGATGAGTGTGATGACGACGGTAAGACGCATTCAGGACAGAAACATTGCTCTGTGTTCCGGGACTTGGGGGGAGTGTCGGGTTTGACCCTCAGTTAAACCACGAAGCTAGAAAACTGTTATTATTCTGGACACGAGTTTTGGTGAAATTGCACCATCAAGTGGTGAAGTAGTGCTAGTGTTACACCCCCAAGTCACCTCACAGCAGAGCATTAATAGATACAGTATGTTTGGTTTTTGCTTTTGGAGCAAAGGGCTGTTTGTTTTTTCTCTCTTTTGGGACTGCCACTTAATTTTCTGTGCTTTACTTTCTTTTCTTCGCTTAAATTGTCGTCTTGGCCTTGAAGAAGAAGGAATCAGTGCCGAAGAGTTGGAGAGCGATTTAGGTAGGATTTCAACTCTTAGCTCTTGGGAAAATATGGTGAAATTATGTGATTCTTACCTACCTACCTACCTACCAACCAACCAAACAAACAACAGTAGCTTTTCTAACACAATTGTTCTGACCAAATGTGTGCACCCAGGTCGTTTCTCCTTTTCTTCTTGTTTTTGATGCGAAAATAAAGAGTAAGTTCTCCTGCCTGTGATGGAATTGTCAGGAGGTTATAGATCTCTGATGTTCCAGATCACATCTGTGAAAAGTTTGATTTGGAATGCAGGTTGATTTGAGAAAAGAAAATTGCTTTATTGTCGGGAACAAAACTGGCTCAGCAGCTGGTTATCATCCCATTTATAGTTTTAGCACAACAACCTTGAAATGAAATGAAACTCTGCCTCAAATAAGACCATCACCGTTTGGCCTCATGCCTTTATTATCTCTGGCTGCGTAGATGAAGACGATCTGGAATTATCCGTTGCGAGATCCAGTCTCTGACGGAACCCCTCACTGGACTTGAGGGACACTTGAAATAAGAGTTTTTGTCAGACATTGTATACCGAGAGGAGGAAAAGTGAGGCATCAACATCTTAATGAGGATGTGTCCACCAAATATGATTTCTATGTGGTAACCAGTAGCCTAGACGTGTGTGTATACACACTGTACAAGGAAGCAAGGCAATCTCAGGCTTTGTGTACAGAAAACAAAACAAGACAAACATTCATCAGTCTGACACATTTTCACACGGCTGTCTGAGCTCCTCAAACAACACATTCACTGTCTTTTAGAGTTATCTGATGGCCACAGTTTGGTCATTCTCCCTGATTACAATATGAGGAAAAGATGTTGATTGACATTTCCATTGGTACTTGAGTGCTCCTGTACATTGGTTGCGAAAAGTTTTTTACCTCAATGTTCTGGAACAGCACCATGCACATTATTATTGCCTGGAAACACAAATCCGCTCTCTTCCCTACTCCTATTTGGTCCAATCGCCATCATGAATATGATTGTTATAATCGTGTGGAATGGTGTATGATGTGATGAAATGGATAAACTGGAATTGCATTATGGTCTCAAAAGGAGATTATGGTCTATAGGAATTGTCCTAAAGGGGCCTACCCCGGTTGTTAGAGTGGGTAGAAAGTTTAAAATGAGTGCAGAGTGCCGGTATGGAGTGTTAACATTATGCGCGCCTCCCCCCCTTTTTTTTTTTTTTTAGAGCTGCCACCAGGATGGGAGCGGATAGACGATCCAGTGTACGGAGTGTATTATGTAGAGTAAGTCAAATACATGTCCTCAAAACAGTGCCAAGTAATTTGTTAGTTTGTCTGTACTTTTGCTTATATATTCACTTGTCTAGCACCATTGTTGATCTGTCTCCTGTCTCATCTCAGTCATATAAACAGGAAAACACAATACGAGAACCCTGTGGTGGAGGCGCGGCGAAGGAAAATTTTAGAGCAGCAGCTGCCGCCGCCTCAGCAGCCGCAGCCTCCAGAAGGTGAGCGGTATATTCGAGGTTCGTTTCCTGCCCTGGTGTGGCACCATTTCTTTCTTTCTTCATGTCCTGTCAGTGTCCTGCATCTTATCAGCTTGTCCATCTTTGTCCTCTACAAGGGTTTGGGCCAGACTCACGTCTCACTCACTCACTTACTTTTGCTTACTGCCTTCTTTCCCCTTTCAAATGGAGTGAGTGTCATGTGACTGAGCTGGACCAAGCCCCTGTGTTGTCTACCATAGCTTTTACGCCATCATTTTATATTCCTGTTCATTTGATGTGGTTTGTTGTGAGGAGGTGACCAGTTCAACTAGCGCTACCAAATTGTTTGCCCCACATTCAATTGACATTTAATGTTCGATATTACACTATCAAATGAAAAAAAGTGCTTTGAATTACTTGAATCGAGTACAACAGTAGTTCAAGTGCTTGGAAGCTGTATCATGGCAAAATTGTTTGTCTGGATTCCAGAGTAGCATTGCACGCTATCTGTGACTATGTGTAATTATGTGTTGTTATTAAGCATGTTTTTGTGTGTGGATTCACAATGATGTACGTGTAATTGTACCAATACAGAGTGGATAGAGGAGCATTCCTCAGCCGCCGCCTCACTGGCCAATTATGCTCCAAATCACCTGGAGACCTACAGGGACCCACAGCTTCCGCCAACGCTACCTCCCAACCCTGCAGGGCCCAAACGTAAATCTCCCATCTTTAATACAGACTGTCAGCATGAGGAAATAGCATCATAAAAGTAGCTCACCTCCACTCCAAGCCTGTATTACTACAGAGTGGCGTGGAGAGGTGTCGACTCAGTGATGTATCTTAAGAGTTCTGTCAAGGAATGCACAGTTTTTGTTTGTGTGTATCGTCTCTCAGTGGTAGAGCTACTGTATGTGCATTTCATGAGAAGGGTGGTAGGTACAGGATTGATGCATCGATCTATTGATCCACGAAATGTGGCTTAAATAGTGACACAAAAAGGTATGAGAGATCTAACATAACATGAGTAATGTCAAAATACTCAGGAATAAAAGCAGTGTGATTGAGAGAAGCAACTTCAGTGAGTAATAAACATAACTACTTGATTACAGATGACAGTAAAAAAAATTACAATGAAGCCATAAGAGTTCTTTGATGGTCTCAGATCAAAAATGATTTTGTCCTTTACTGTAATGCTAAGTGTTTGATGTCTATTTCTCTAGGAGGGAAACCTTTCTTCACGCGAAATCCAGCAGAGTTGAAAGGAACCTTCATTAACACCCAGCTTAAGAAGAGTCGCCGCGGCTTTGGCTTCACCGTGGTCGGGGGAGATGAACCAGATGAGTTTCTTCAGATTAAAAGTCTGGTGCTGGATGGACCAGCTGCTGTGGATGGCAAGATGGAGACAGGTGCAGTGCAGCTTACTCATCCACAGAGGACACTGTTTTCATTCTTCCAAACAACATTCCACCATCACAGCACGTGAACACAGATAAATATTTTTATTGTGTCTGTTTTATTGTGTGTATTTGTCAAATATCGATTGTCTTTTTTTGTTTCTGTTCTTGCACAGGTGACGTCATCGTCAGTGTGAATGACACCATAGTTCTGGGCTACACACATGCTCAGGTAGTGAAGATCTTCCAATCCATCCCCATTGGTTCTATGGTGGACCTGGCCTTATGCCGTGGTTACCCCTTGCCCTTTGACCCTGATGATCCCAACACCAGCCTGGTAACCTCCGTGGCGATCCTGGACAAGGAGCCCATAATTGTCAATGGACAAGAGACGTACGATTCACCCTCTAACCACTCCGGGCCTCCCAATGGAATGAGGGAGCCGCGGCCGCACAGTCCCTCAGCAGAGGTGGCGTCTAACGGATCGCACGGCTACTCCACTGACGTGGTCACCCTGGCGTCATCCATTGCCACCCAGCCGGAGCTGATCACTATCCATATGGAAAAAGGGGACAAAGGCTTCGGCTTCACCATCGCTGACAGCCTGACAGGAGGAGGTCAGAGGGTCAAGCAGATAGTGGACTACCCGCGTTGCCGTGGCCTGAAGGAGGGGGACATTCTGATGGAGGTCAATAAGAGGAACGTCCAAAACATGAGTCACAACCAGGTGGTGGACCTGCTGAGCAAGTGTCCCCGAGGCAGCGAGGTCACCATGCTCGTGCAAAGAGGTCAGTGGCACTCTGCTTTTTGAAATATTTGCACTGTTAAAGGACTGTTTGCCAGCAGTGATGGGTGAATAGTGACCCAAAGTGAAGCTCCGATATCAGCTGTGACAGTGAACGGTGGAAAACATTTGTTGAGGGAACAGAAGAGGGTGTGAACAAGTGAGTGATGGTATACGAACCTGGAGCTTGTATAGGGTGAGAAGAGGAATGGGTGAACCTGAGGGAAGAGGAGAGGGGTATTGATGGTCAGAGGCTGTGTGCGTATGTGTGTGTCTGAGAGGAGAGTGTTTGCCCACAGCTGAAGTGAGCCTACGAGAGATACTTCTGTGTCCGTGTTTGCTATCATCTCTCTTTCTGTCTGATGAAGGTGATTATTCCTAGTCTGCTCAGGAAGTCTCATTTTCAAATTACCTGGGAGGGCGAGATGGAGAGATTGCGCGACAGTGTGACACAACATACTGAAATTGCACATTATTAGAGAGGATATTAATGATCTCGCCGCCTTGTCTACATTCCCCATCTGCTCAGGGTAATTCCTGCCTTTAAACTCCTGCAGTGCACAGTGTGTGGCCCAAACTGACCCTGAGATAAATGTTATTTTTTGTTATTTTTTAAGTCAAATGTCAAACTAAAACAGAGAAACAGTTTACACACGCGTAATGCGGGAGGGCTTCTGAACTCCTGTGATTTGCCCACGCTATGCTGCCCACTGACTCAGATCTCTGTTAGAAAGGTTCCACGTCTGCTATGTAATGAGCTGACCTGCTACACCAGCATTGGCATAATGTCACAGCATGATGCTAATGGCGGTGTGATTATGAGGGACTGTGTATGTGCAAATGGAAATGTTGGTGGGAAAACAAAGGCTGATCGGCTGACTAGCTGAAGCCCCCCCCAGATACGCTTTTCTCTCCTGAAGCGATTTCAAAGCCATATGCACCATCAAGGCAAAGCCCGCACTGAGTTTCCTATATACTTTACAGTAAAGGACACAAAGCTTCAGACACAGGTAAATAACAGGTTCCAACAAAGGGGTTGATCTGCTTTGCAAATTGTGTGGGACTGCAGCAAAAGACGCAAGCCTGTCAAAGAAATCAGGGATGGAGTGGCGTGTTTATGAATTTGCATGTGCGCGTGTACGCACTGCTTCTTGTGCATGTCTGTCTTTAGAAGACCAAAGGCCAAAGAGAGGCACGTGACGGAGAAAACAAAGCCACACACGCATACACGCACACACACACACATGCACGCACACACGCACACAGATTTTCCAAGTTCCCTTTTGCTGTGATACCCCACTCCCTGGATGGATGTTTTTGCGCCATAATGTCACAGAAAACAGTCATCGTGACAAACACAGCGGACCTCATGGTGACACACACAGAGGGTGTTCATCGCTCGTTTTTACTTGCCAACATGCCATATTTTGCCTTTGGGGGAGTCAAGATTAATTAAAGGAAAATTAATGAAGTGCAGCCCTTCGATGCTTTTACAGCAAGTGAGCGCGGCAGTAGTGATGCAGCACTTAATCCCGGCTGCTACCGGGCGCCGCACATCTCCCCATTCAGCGTCAAAGGCCTTCACTCACGGCTCCTAGTCACATTTCACATTGACAGTGTTGCAGCGTCAGAAATTCAAAGCTGCCTTGTTTTGTCACAGTATATCTGCAGAAGGCAATAGTGTACTTTTGTCATTATCACAGAGTACAGCCAGACAGATGGGGAAGGAATGAGAGAGTGTTTAATCTGCGTGAATGTGCGGGCAAAATGGAGGCGATGCTGCACAATTTCATCTGCAAACCAACAAAATACTTATGGAAATTTGTGGACAAATCCAATGAGGTCTTAAT